>JACEIK010004979.1:4538-15361 GCA_018107945.1 Datura stramonium
GAAGGGTCTCTGCCGCTCGCAAGCTCTGCCTGGGCTGTATCTAGGCCTAGACATGATCAGAGAGGGCAAGCGTTAGGCTCGAGGAGTCATAGCAGTAGGCCCACAGACTTCAGCATTCCAACTTGTCGCAGGTGCGACCGAGGACACACAGACCAGTGTTTGGCAGGGTCAGGAGTGTGTTTTGGATGTAGGCAGCCTATGCATATGTTCATAGATTGTCGGACGGCGAGATAGAATTAGGTTGGGAGCTGAGGCCCAACTTCTAGTTCAGCAGCCCCATCCCCACGCACAACACATCAGGGGGCATCCACTTATACATATGATGGTCAGCGCCAGAACAAATTCTATGCCTTAGCCACTCGTCAGGAGTAAGGGGCCTCACCAGATGTAGTCACCGGTATATTGAGGGTCTTTCATGTTGATGTATATGTATTGCTAGATCTGGGGGCTACCTTATCTTTTGTGACACTATATATAGCTAGTAGCTTCGGAGTCAGTCCTGATGTCTTATCAGAGCCCTTCTCAGTTTCTACTCCAGTAGTTGACTTAGTTATAGCTAGAAGGGTGTATAGAGATCGTACGGTCTCAGTTCTTCATAAGGTCACCTCAATAGACTTGATAGAGTTAGCCATGACCTATTTTGATGTTATTCTCGGCATGGATTGGCTATTCACATGCTATGCTTCAATTAATTGTAGAACTCGGTCAGTAGAGTTCAGATTTCTGGGTTAGCTAGTCTTTGAGTGGAAGGGTAGTTCAGTTATGCCTGTAGGTCGATTTATTTCCTACCTTAAGGCCAGGAAGATGATTTCTAAGGGTTGCATGTACTATCTAGTTAGGGTTAAGGACATGGAGTCCGAAACCCCGACTATCCAGTCCGTACCAGTAGTACGTGAGTACTAGAGGTCTATCCTGATGATTTGCCAGGTGTCCCTCTTGAGTGGGAGATTGATTAAGGTATAGATGTTCTTCCCGATACGCAACCTATATCTATTCCACTTTACAGGATGGCTCCAGCCAAGCTAAAAGAGTTGAAGGACCTATTAGATAAGGGATTTATTAGGCCGAGTAAGTCTCCATGGAGTGCACCAGTATTATTTGTTCGAAAGAAGGACGATTCCCTTCACATGTGTATTGACTGTCGACAATTGAATAAGGTTACTGTCAAAAACAGGTACCCCTTACCCAGGACCAATGATTTGTTTGACTAGCTTCATGGTGCCAAGTGTTTCTCCAAGATTGATCTCAGGTCCGGGTATCACCAGCTCAGGGTTTGGGAGAGTGACATCCTGAAGACCATTTTCAGGACTCGGTATGGTCACTACGAATTTGTTGTTATGTCTTTTGGACTAAAAAATGTCCCTGCAGCTTTTATGGATCTAATGAACAGGGTGTTCAAGGCATATTTGGACATGTTCGTGATTGTGTTCATTGATGACATCCTTATATACTCTGGGAGCGAGTAGGAGCATGCTGCTCACTTGAGAATAGTGCTTCAGACACTCAAGAATCGTCAGTTGTATGCAAAGTTCAGCAAATGTGAGTTCTGGTTGGATTCGGTGGCATTTCTAGGCCATGTAGTATCAGGTGAGGGCATAAAAGTAGACTCTCAGAAGATCGAGGCAGTAAAGAATTGTCCCAAACCAATGAACCCATCGGATATTAGAAGCTTTTTGGGCTTAGCGGGTTACTATCGAAGATTTTCGGAGGGTTTTTCATCTATTGCTGCACTATTGTCCAAGTTGACTCAGAAGAAGGTGAAGTTTGAATGGTCGGAGGCTTGTGAGAAAAGCTTCCAAGAGTTGAAGACCCGACTCACTTCAGCACCAGTGTTGACTTTACCCGAGGGTACGGATGACTTTTTAGTGCATTGCGATGCTTCGCAAGTTGGAGTCGGGTGTGTGTTGATGAAACATGGAAAGTGATAGCATATTCCTCGAGACAGTTAAAAGTTATGAAAAGAACTACCTGACCCATGATCTTGTATGGGGTCCACGTGGATGTATTCACGGATCACAAGAGCTTGTAACATGTATTCACGCAGAAAAATATCAATCTTCAGCAAAGAAGGTGGTTGGAGTTACTAAAGGACTACGACATGAGTGCCCTTTACCACCCGGGTATGGCTAATGTGGTAGCAGACGCACTTAGTAGACTCTCTATGGAGGGTGTGTCCCACGTGGATGAGGGAAAGAAAGAGTTGGTGAAAGATGTCGATCGACTTGCAAGGTTGGGAGTTAGATTGGTTGACTCAACCGATGGCAGCGTTGTAGTGCAAAAAGGATCAAAATCATCCTTGGTGACGGATATGAAGGCCAGGAAAGGTGAAGATCCAATTCTAGTAAAGCTGAAGGAAGCTGTTGGAAGTTAGAAGGTGGAGGTTTTCTCCCAAGGGGGAGATGGGGTGCTGCGGTACCAGGTTCATCTATGTGTTCCAGATGTTGACAATTTGAGGGACCGGATATTGCATGAGGCACATGGGTCTAGGTATTCCATCCATCCGGGTGCCACCAAGATGTATCATGATTTGCGGGAAATATATTGGTGGAACGACATTAAGAAGGATATTGCAGAATTTGTGGCCAGGTGCCCGAACTACCAGCGAGTGAAAGTTGAGCATCAAAGGTCGGGAGGCGTATTGCAGGATATTAACATTCCTACTTGGAAGTGGGAAGAGATTAATATGGATTTCATTACAGGCCTACCTCTTACTCGCCGACACTATGATTCCATTCAACATATGATTATGCAAAATTGTATATTCGGGAGTTGGTCCGGCTTCATGGAGTGCCCTTGTCCATTATTTCAGACAGAGGTACTTAGTTTACCTCTCTGTTTTGGCGGTCTTGGGACTCAGGTTAAGCTCAGCACAACATTTCATCCGCAAATGGATGGCCAGGAGGAGCGGAAAATTCAAACCCTCGAGGACATGTTGAGGGAATGTGTGATGGATTTTAAAGGTAGTTGGGATGACCACTTGCCCTTGATCGAGTTCGCTTATAACAACGGCTATCACTCTAGCATCCAAATTGCACCGTTCGAGGCTATTTTTGGGAGGAGGCGTAGATCGCCCATCGGATGGTTTGAGGTTGGGGAGGCAGCTATGATAGGGCCTACTTCGGTTCATGAGGCCATCTTAAAGGTTCAATTGATAAGGGACAGGCTGAAAACTGCTCAGAGTCATCAAAAGTCATATGCGGATGTGAGAAGAAGGGATTTGCAGTTTGAGGTAGACGATTGGGTATTTCTAAAGGTGTCCCCCATTAAGGGAGTCATGCGGTTTGGAAGGAAAGGAAAACTCAGTCCCCGCTACATTAGTCCCTATCGGGTTATGAGAAGAGTTGGTAAGGTGGCGTATGAGTTGGAGATGCCGTTGGAGTTATCTTCAGTTCACCCCGTCTTTCATGTATTGCTCTTGAAAAAGTGCTTGGGTGATCTAGCTTTAGTAGTCCCGGTGGAAAGCATTGGTGTGGCAGATAGCCTCAGTTATGAGAAAATTCCAGTTGCAATCTTGGATCATCAGTTTCGGAGGCTGAGGAACAAAGAAGTGGCTTCGGTGAAGGTGTTGTAGAGAAACCAGTATGTTGAGGGAGCTACGTGAGAAGCCAAAGCGACTATGATGGCTAAATATCCCCACCTGTTCCCTACCGACTCAGTTTCAGTTTGAGGTATTAGTTTTTTCCATAATTCTCTAATAAGTTTCCATGTTCAGTTCATGTGCCCAAGTTTGAATTATGTTATGATAAATGTATGTGAAGTTTGAATTCAGGGCAACTATGTAGTTGTTTTCGGAGGTAGTCATTCTGTCAGTTTTCGATTTTAATAATCAGTATTTGCATATGATGATTGCATGTTACTGCTTTTTTGGGGTGTTTCCAACATTCAAGGACGAATGTTCCCAAGGGTGAGATATTGTTATACCCTAGAAGCTCAAAGATCGGACCAAGAGTTGAAATGGGAAAATTGGGAAATTTATGTTGTAGGCACAGGACGAGTCATGGGAAGACTCGTGAGGAGACCCCACTAGTTGTCAGGTGGCTCATGGGGAGGCCAGGGAAAGTGAAGGAGTGAGGTCCCTACGAGTGAGGGAACGAATCTTGGTCAGCCACCATGAGTCGTCATATCAATTGTGGGTTGGAGTTGCACTTTCTACAGGAGGATGACCAGTGTACCTAACAGAAGGGACCCCATGAGTCGTGGTTTGTCCCGACGACTCGTGAGGTAAGTGTTGAGCAACAAGTTGAATTTTATTGGAAAGTAAGGCAGTGTAAATGGCGGAAGGTGACCACAAGTCGTGCTCTCGACGAACGAGTCATTAGGTCCCTCGTTTTGAGCCCTAGAAGATCAGTTAACCAGTGCACTTGACGGTCGACTCGATGTGTCGTTGCCCATCTTGACGAATCGTCAGGTCACCCGTTAGGGTCACCTGGCAGTGTTTTCCTGCAAATTCAGTAAGGGTATTTTTGTAATTCCTAAGCTCCGAAGACCTATACTACGTCGTTTAAAGCTCGTTTTAGTGGATTTTTAGCAAGGAAAACCTATTCTAAGCCATTATTCTCATGCATGCAAGTTTGAAGGTTTGAAGAGGAGGTTCAAAGTAAAATCTCAAGGTTTCCATTGGAATCTTAGCTTGGGAAATTAGAGGGGGTTAGAATTCACCATTCCCAGGTATGTAAGGCTATGAGTGGGTGTCTTATTCCACTCCCATGTCCAATCCCTTTCTATATGTGATAAATTATGTATGATCAAGTATGGGGTTTTACCCAATTGCATGATTCTTCAATCTCTACACATGGGTATGATTAGATGGTATTTATATTAATGATTGATGAAGTTTGGACGGATTCTAAATCGTTTTCCCTTATAAAATTTTTTTTCTAAAATTTGAATCTAAAACGCCCATGGTTGAAGGGTTCATAAAAGAAAAGATTTATGATAAATGTGTGATGATGATGAAGTTGATGATGAAAAACATGTTTCTAAAACTACCTATGACTATGTTGATGTTTTCAAAATGAATTGATTAGATCCAACTGTGATAAAGCTTTGGGTGATGGCCACATGTTGATTGAAGTGATGATTTTCCCGACATAAGCTTACCACATGGTTTGTAGTAAAGTTTCCTCAATTTTTATAATAAATTCTAGGTTGAGGTATGTTGAGTAAATATTTCTTCGTGTCGCTTACCACATAATTTGGAGTTGATGCTCGCACCTATGATTGAACTTATGGTATGTTACAAAATAAAGTCTCCTATATGCATGAATTCATAATTGATATGTATGTCAATGTTGAGCTTCATATTCATATGATGTCTCGTCTATGCATGGTTTCATTATGAGCTTTGTCAATAGACAATGTTGAGCTTCGTTTCATACGATGTTGAGTTATGCATGATTTCATATTGAGCTTCGTCAAAGGACGATGTTGATTTTTGTCGATAGACAATGTTGAGCTTTGTCAATAGGCGATGTTGAGCTTCGTTATATATGATGTAGAGCATTGCATGTTTTTTGGAGAAGAGTCTAACACCGATCGGGTTAAGGGTCGATTACCTTATGTCCCAGAATTACGCGCCAACGTAGGTTGATACTATTATATAATTGGGACCTCCCTCGTGAGCTATCCCCAACCCAATTGGCCCTTCAGCTTGATATCGATATCATGGTATCTTCCATCGTGCCAGCAAGGTTATGGATGGCTATACCCACTTAAGTGTGATAGTTGGGACCACGTAAGCTCTATCGTGGTATGTCGGTTAAGTGAGGAGTCTCCCACTGTCTATATCATTCGAATTTGCATATTCATTAGTCATGATGATTACTTATGCATGCATGTTCAAAACGAAGGGTTTGGATCATTGTTTTGATTTTGATATAAATGTTACGCTTTATCTTTTAGTCATTCGAGTCAGTTATGATGTTCTAAAGCTATGCATGATCACGTTATGATAAGAGCACGATTTCAGAATATATACATCTAGCCTTCTACTTATACTTAAAAGCTTATGATATGTATGAGTTTCTTAAAATGATTTATTTTACTTAAGCGGTTTTACTTACTTGCATACTTGGTACATTCCACGTACTGACCGCATACCTTCTATGCTGCATCGTCCCATGATGCAGGATCCGATTCTCAGGTTCAATCCCGTTCGTAGACGCTGTTCAGAGTTAGCACCTGCTTCATTGGTGAGTCCTCATCTTTCGAAGACTAGACCTTTAGTTGTTTTTGATGTCCTTGTAGTTTCAGTATTGTTGATCTAGTAGGAGGTGTTGTCCCATCAGCTCGATCAGATTAGAGGCTTATCATACTTAAACTTGTATTCAACTTCAGATATTTATTCTGTTGTTATCTGAAGTTTGACTTCCGCTGAGTTTATAATTATGATTTCTTCATGTTTATTGAATGAGTTAGTTGAATTCTTATTCCATGGATCAACTTGGGGTTTCTCGAGGTCCCTTGTCCCATGTCTACGATCCGGGTCTACGCTTGGGTCATGACATCAACAATGTTTAGGGATAGGTTCATTCCCTTGAGAAAATAAGATGACATGAGACGGCAGTTTAATAACCTATGACAGGGAGCTATGATAGTTATAGAGTATGAAGCTAAGTTCACTAAGTTATCTAGGTATGTTCTATTTTTCGTGGAAGACCCGAGGGAGAAGGTGAGATGATTCGTTGATGGACTTGGGCATCATTACAGTAGTTCTATGATACGAGATATGCAAAGTGGTACCTATTCAAACGTAGTTGAAACTGCCCTCCATTTTGAGTCTTATTTATAAATGGAAAGAGGTGAGCGAGAAAGCAAAAGGGCATGTAACACGGGTGGTTTCAGTGGTGCTCCATGTGGGGGCAAGAATGGCCATCGTCGTGGGAAATCTGGGCCTATGAAGTCAGTGTTAGTGGTACAGTCTTCAAGAGGTGATAATCCATCTACAAAGGGTAAACAACAGATGCAGAGAAAGGGTAACAACTCATATTAGTAAAGTCCATATCAGAAGTGTCCTAATTGTGGTAGGCATCATGGTGGTCGTTGCTATGGGGTTGATGGTCCTTGTTTTACTTATGGTGAAAAGGGGCATATTGCTAAATATTGTCCTAATGGGAACTCTTTTACTATTTATGCTATGACACATCTACAGGGAACTGCTACCGGTACACCTGCTTAGGCTCAGCCAACTAGGGCCGCTCAACAGGGTACTCGTGGAGAGTGTCACAAGGTTCACAAGTTGCTCAGGGAGAAGGTAGACCACCGAGATTCTTCGCTATAGCCAGAAAGGATATCGAGGCATCTAATGCAGTAGTCATAGGTATTATCATTGTCAATTCTTATGGGGCACATGCTCTTATTGATCCTAGTTCTACATATTCGTATGTATCTCCATCTTTTGTTATATTCTTAGAACAAAGAGTTGAGTCTCTTATTGTGTCATATATTTTTATGACCCCAGTGGGGGAGACTTTGGCAGTGGAGAGAGTTTATAGAGACTGTGTGATATCTGTTCAGGATAGGGACACCGTAGTTGATCTACTTGAGTTACCCATGTCTGACTTTGATGTGATTATGGGTATGGATTGGTTTTCATCATGTTATGCTTTAGTTGATTACTATGGTAAGCTTATATGTTTTAATTTTCCTGGAGAACCACCTTTAGTGTGGAAAGGCTTTACTCCTTTGACCCAAGGAAAGATAATATCTTATGTAAAGGCACATCGAATGACTAATCATAGGTGTTTGGATTTTATTGCTACCATTCATGATAATCGAGCGGAGGATATGACTATTGACAGTGTTCCTATCATTTGAGAATTTTTTGATGTATTTCCAAAATATTTTCCTAGGCTACCCCAATAAGAGAAATTGAGTTCAACATTGATTTAGTCCCAAGAACTCAACCTATTTCTATTCCTCCATACCGTATGGCTCCAGCTGAGTTGAGATAATTGAAGGTTCAAATCCAAGAGCTACTTGATAAGGGGTTCACCGGGCCTAGTGTATCGCCTTGGGGTGCACCTATGTTATTTGTGAAAAAAAAAGATGGTACAATGAGAATGTGCATTAACTGTAGACAGTTGAATAAGGCGACGATCAAGAATAAATATCCCTTGCCTCGTATTAATGATTTATTCTATCATCTACAGGGTGCTACTCACTTTTCCAAGTTTGACTTGAGATCAGGTTACCATCAGCTGAGAATCAAGACCGAGGATATCTCTAAGACAACTTTTCGGAACAAATATGGGCACTTTGAATTTTTGGTAATGTCTTCCGGGTTGACTAATACACCTGCAGCATTTACGGACCTAATGAATAGGATATTCAAGCCATACTTAGACCATTTTGTGATTGTGTTCATTGATGACATTATAGTCTACTCTCGGAGTTAGGCAAAACATGTACAACACCGAGAGTTGTGCTACAAACACTTAGAGAATGAAAGATTTATGCCAAGTTCTCGAAATTTGAGTTCCAGTTGGGGACAATTTCCGTTTTGGGACACGTAGTTTCACGGGATGGAATCCAAGTTGATCCAAGGAAGATTGAAATGGTTCGAGATTGGCCTCGACCCAGTACTCCTATAGAGATACATAGCTTCTTCAGACTAGATGGATATTACAGAATATTTGTGGAGGACTTCTCAAAGATAGACACTCCATTGATGTGTTTAACTCAAAAAGATGTAGTATTCAGGTGGTCTGATGGATGTGAAGAAAGCTTTAAGAAATTAAAGACTGTATTGACTACAGCTCTGATTTTGACCTAACCTACTATGGAGGGTGGTTTTACCATTTATTGTGATGCGTCTCGAGTCGAATTGCGTTGTATCTTAATGCAGAATGGTAATGTTGTGGCATATGCATCTCAACAACTAAAAATTCATGAGAAGAATTTTCTTACTCACGATTTAGAATTGGCCGTAGTCGTATTTGCACTGAAGAACTGGCATCACATCTTTATGGTGAGCCATGTGAAATTTATACTAATCATAAGAGTCTATAATACATATTCAAACAAAAAGATCTGAATCTAAGACAACAAAGGTGGTTAGAGTTACTTAAAGATTATGATGTTACCATTTTGTATCACCCTGGGAAGGCGAATGTGGTGGCAGACGCCTTGAGCAGAAAGTCTATGGGTAGTCTGGCCCGGTTCACTATTGAAAAGTGATCTATGGTTATTGATATTCAATCATTGGCCAATCGGGGAGTTCGAATTGATCATACAATGTCAGGCAAGTTACTAATGGATATGGTGGTACAATTGTCCTTAGTTGAACAAGTAAAGAATCATCAATATGAAGATCCCTACCTTGTTAGATTAAGTCATTCTCTATTGATGGTGAAGGCGTGCTTCATCGACATGGTAGATTGTGTATTCCCATTGTGGGTGTTGTGAAACAGCTAATTCTTGAAGAGGCTCATAGCTCATGGTACTCCCTTCACCCAGGTGCTAAAAATGTATCAAAACTTGAGTGGATTGCACTGGTGGAAGGGTATGAAGGTTGATATTTTGAAGCATGTGACTAGTTGCTTAAATTGTTAACAAGTGAAGTATGAACATCAAAAACCTGGGGGAGTAATGCAAAACTTGATTATCCCAGAGTGAAAGTGGGAGAGGATTACAATGGATTTTTTTGTTGGGTTGCCAAGTATTTTCAAGAAACACGACTCAATTTGGGTGATTGTGGACAGACTCACAAAGTCAGCACATTTCATACCAATTTGGGTTACTCATACTGCAAAGCAGTTAGCAGATATTTACCTTGGTGAGATAGTTCGGCTTCATGGTGTTCCTATTTCAATAATATTTGATCGAGGTGCACAATTCACTGCTGAGTTTTGGAGGTCTTTTCAGAAGTCATTGGGTTCGAAAGTCGCGTTGAGTACAACTTTTCATCCGCAAACTGACGGATAGTTTGAACGGGTTATTCAAATCATAGAGGACATGATTAGGGCTTGTGATATTGATTTTGGTGGCCATTGGGATGACTAGTTGCCTTTAGAAGAGTTTTCTTATAATAATAGCTACCATTCGAGTATACAGATGGCGTCGTTTCAGGCTCTATATGGTCGCAAGTGTCATTCACCGGATGGATGGTTTGAACGTGGCGAAGCAAAAGTATTAGGTCCAGATTTAGTTCAGCAAGCTTTGGAGAAAGTTGCATTGATAGGGGAATGACTTACGACAGCACAAAGCAGACAAAAGTCCCATGCAGATAAGAAAGTCCATGATATAGAGTTCGTGAAGGGTGAGAAAGTCTTTCTAAAAGTTTCTCCTATGAAATGAGTTACAAGTTTTGGCCAGAAAGGTAAGTTAAGTCCTAGATACATTTGTCCTTATGATATTTTAGATCGTATTGGGTTGGTGGCGTATACACTTGCCTTACCTCTAAGATTGTCCGATGTTCATCTTGTGTTTCACGTGTCTATGCTTAGAAGATATGTACATGATGATAGTCATAAGATCCAGCTGGAGGATGTGAAGCTTGATCATAATTTGACTTATGAGGAAGGTTTGATATCTATTACTGATAGGCAAGTACGACAATTAAGGTCCAAGAAGGTGGCTTCCGTCAAAGTGTTATGGCGCAACCATCCAACTGAGGAGGCTACTTGGGAGTCTGAAGTGGACATGCGAGATTGATATCCTCACCTATTTGACACTATAGGTATGATTCTAAGCACGTTCAAGGAGGAACGTTATTTTTAGAAGGGGAGAATGTAATAACCCTAATTTAATAAAGGGTTATTTAGTAATTATGCAATAAAAGAAAAGAAAGATAAGAATTTAATGATGATGATGATGATGATGAT
>JACEIK010004979.1:32462-42474 GCA_018107945.1 Datura stramonium
CTAAGGTTCATATCTTTTTTTATGAGCTTTATAGTTATTACATGTTTCTTAGTCTTCTTTATGTACTAGTACATGTGGTATATATACAGAAGTCCTTTTACAAGGCATGCTACATCTAACAGTGTAGGGTCAGATGTAGAGGGTAGCAGACCACCCATGAATATCTACTTGGACATTCAACTACTGATTGAGGTGCTTCATTTTTATCTGGAAAGTTAAGTAGAGTCTAGATATTCTTTTAATATATTTGTATAGTATGGGTAGGTAGGGGCCCTATTCCATTGAGCTTTCAATTGTCAAATTCTAGTAATTGCTTCATAAAACTGTGTGGGTCTTTCAGTTGTACTTGTCAGTCCTCAAGTATTAGTGGGTTGTATGCTAAGCACATTTTTCAATCTTAGTGACCTTTACGTATTTTCTATTCCTTGTTGGAAGTTGACAATTATATATTTCACATGACTTCTAGCATAGCCTCATTGTATGGTTTAGTATATATATCAGGTTTATACATTGATATAAAACATGATTTTCCTAACCTAGGTTGGGGCATGACAAGCTTCATCTCAAAGAATAGTTCAAGTGTCCTAGGGATTTCATGAAGCCGTCTAGTAGAACCTTAATTATAAATGAGTTGCACAAAACATTTATAATTAGGGGAGATACATGGACATTTAGGAAAAGTTAACTTTTCTTTTGTCATTGATTGTGTATTATATCTAGGTCTCAAATGATCAATGTATATTACTCCATTCTTATCATAGATGCCTCATCTCCAAGCGGATGAAGAAGTAAAACTAATTTTTGACAAGTTGTCTTTTTTCAGATACGATCTTGGTTGGGAAATTATCCCATAAGTTCATGTAAACACCTTCAACGCTTAATGTAAGAATCACTACTTCTACACTAAAGAGGATAAGGGAAGTTTAGAATGATAACTGGGAAAATTTAAATATAGAAGTAGTAGAGCAAACATAATTAGTGGCCCATTTTACAAACAATACGCCAACTTAAGTATAGAGATCGAAGTATAGGCTAAGGTTAGAGCTATAAGATGTAGTTCATACGATACGTGGAAAACTGAATGAACGGACTCTAATTCTTGNATAGGCTAAGGTTAGAGCTATAAGATGTAGTTCATACATATTTTGTATAGTACGAGGTAAGGAATACATCCTTAGTCTTATTGTAGTTAGGGTGGGAAGCCATGTAGGAGCATAGTTTTGTTTATAGGTTCAATAGTACTTCCCATGTCTCATGGGTTGGAGGCCTAAGCAGGTCATAAGACCGAGATGCTCCACCATATGCATTCTAGGTATACTACTAGTAAATATTTATGTTATATGTATATTTTTTACCCAAGTATGTAGTAAATTATCAGATTCCTATAATGGTTAGAAAGTCCGAGGATAGATGTTTCAGTTTTTCTTATGAGAGGCATATATGTTCCTTAGAATGATCCATGCTTTTGGCTAAAGAAGATCATTATATGACTAAAGAATGGGGTTGAAAAATGTTTAGGTGTTAGATAAAGGATATGATCCAATGAGTTATTTAGAATTCAATAGAAGTTAGGATTCTCTCGAATTGTCAATAAAAGAATTGTTATAAGCTATGGAACAGACAAGAACAACATTTGAGTGTTGTACACCAAATGTACTTACAAAGTGAAGTTCCTAATTAGGAAGAGATAGAAGTAACAATATAACTAGTGAGAGTTTTAGAAGATGTCTAAAGGAAATGACAACTAAAGCCAAAAGGATAGACGATGAAAAGTTAAGCCCTCTTAGTAAGAAAATAAGTTATGTGATGATAGTGTCATGACCCATATCTATACACTGGATGTGACATGGTTCCTAGAGCCACAAATGTCCCCAAGATAACTCATAGAAGGACATATCACTAATGTAATCTAAGTTATAAAAAAATTGTTTGGAAGCGAACTGAGTTTATAAAACAAGAACATATAAATAATAAGATGGACTAAATTTAAACTGATAGATAAAGACCAAGTTATAAAGTTTAAAATACTACTACCCTGTATGAAAGCCTCTACAACCAGATGAGCTGCTGGGATAAGTCCCCAGCTAACTCCAAAGTCTAAATCATGAAATAACACTAAAACAACTGAAAGAATACTACGTCGACCCTTGAATAATAAGGGCTCACCAATTATCGTTAAGTTGATTCTAGAGCGTGTATACCCGTGAAGTTGAGTCTTAATAGCTTATTCTATATCATAAAATGATATAACACAAGAAGTATGTAGTTATTACTTTGAATGTACTTAGAATATGAGATAAGCAATTGGATTATAAAACCTACTAGTAAACCTGAAAAGCATAACTGAATTGAAGTACAATGCCCCTATTTGAAATGTATAAATATTGATAAAACTATGATAGTTTGAAAATATTGACAGTACAAGTAAAACTGATTTAACGGTTATGTACATGCACTGAAAACTTATGCTGTAACTGTAACTGAGAACTATAACTTCTCTATATTATACTGTGGGAGAATTTGTTACCTGACGTATAACCACGTGAGCTAAACGTGGAGATCGATGTATACACTCCATCGGTAGGACCCAATATACCTTTCCAGAGTATAATGGCATGCTTATGTGATCACTAACTGATTCCCATTTGGGCTAAAAACCAACGGTATCATGTAGTTCTAAGACAAGGGTATGCCAAACCCTAGCCTACTCTGTGTTAAGTATTACTCCAAACTAAACATATATATACATACTGATAAATCAAAAACTAATGCCCTAAGACTAAGTCAGAATTGCTTTATCTGAAAGTGCTACGAGAGTCTACAAGACCTGATAATACTAATAATACTGAGCTATATTGTAAAGCATGCATACTGAAATCATGAGAAAAACATATGTTCTTGAAAGACCAAGTTATTCTGACACAAAGCTAAATCATGGAGCTAAACCTTTTTAAATCATGATAATATCAAAATATGAAATAAACTATGCAATTTACAGTAAAATCATGATACATCATATACTAGGAATCATAAGATCCTTAACATACTGAGAAACTAAGGGAGATCATACATTGAATGAAAACCCTAAGAAATGGTTTCTAGCGATTCAATTTGTTAGGGTTTATAAAGTAATTAGGACACAAGGGAGAAAGGAAACCCATGTTGAAGTCCATATACCTGGAGTAGAAGAATCTTTAGCTAGAACCTTGAACTTTCATCTCTTTTAGTGGAAACCTAGCTTAGACTTAAGAGGATTTTCTATCTTCAACGCATTGTTTCTGAGAGTCTAGGAGAGAATGATAGGTAAACGTTGCCTTCCCCTTAATTCCCTTCTCAAAGAACCAAAAATGATTTAGTTTAGGAGTTAAAAGAGTGGAAAAAGACTATAAAACCATTAAGAAAAAAGGCTAGAAAATGTCGCTAGTGACGACAACTCGTCACCATGAGTCGTTAGGTTTGACCACGACTCATAGTGACCTCTCGTAGGCATAGGGGAAATTTTTTTAGTCTCTGATCTCATCTTACAACTAGGTAAGATGAGCCGTGCCATCATGCCATAACTCGTGGTCGCTTCCCCTAGTCACAGGGACAAGTTGCACATTCTCTAAATCTCAACTAACGGCTGGCCATTACTACTCATTACATGGTGTGATGAGTCGCTACTTGGATTGTGGTCCTGACTAGGTCACTTCTAATGGATCACTTAAGGACTCGTTAAGTCAACCAACAACTCATCACTTGAGTCGTGGGAACTGGACATGAAGGCAGGGTTATTCACCATGAGTCATCCCATGACTCGTGGTCTCACAGGACGGGTCATTATGTTACTTGTTCTGTGGGAAAGTTTAAATATTTTTGTTGATTTCTATTTCAAGTCTAGGATCTAATCTTAGAAACTTCTTGGGTGTTACATTATCTCCCTCTTGAAAATATTTGTCCTCGAATGGAGACTAAATAAGCTAATAGGGAAGGAGCTGCAATCCCAAAACTAAAAGCTAAACACTTGTAACAACCTAAAATTTTCCTAGACCAAACTCATACATTTCATGAAAAATCATAAAATTTTCCTCAAAACGACCGAGGCAACGAGTCATTTTCAGCAGTAATGACTCATTATCTAGGTTGTGGTCATCTCTGTCAGATATTCCTTGGGAACCAATGGGACATGGAACGACCCATTGTGAGGAGCAACGAGTCATCCTGTCACTCATCGCATTCCCAACTGAAAACCCAGCTGATCCCTTTCCAGGAACCTACGAGTCAAATGATGAGTCGTCGTTGATATAACGACTCATGGTATGACTTGTTACTTAGGGCTGCCAAGTATTTTTGACCAACTCCTTTAGTGAAATGAGTGGCAACAACGACCCGTTGTATCACACAATGAGTCGTTGTGTCCACCCATGGTGTCAGGTCCCAAAATCCTTTAGGATTTCCAGTAGACAGGATGAGAGGTGACAACGACTCATTGTCCCAAACAACGAGTCATTGTGTCACCCGTTAGAGGAGGAGGACCAGTGTTTTGTTCAAGACCCTACTAGTGGCTACAGGAGGTGCCAAAAACCCGTTAGTTCTTCCAATGAGTCGTGGTATCTACCCGTTGCTAGTTATAGTATGCCCTAGGTTTAAGCTCAGGACAGACGACTGGTCCCAACGATTTGTGGTGTCAACCAATGACTCGTTGTGTGACCCGTTGGTCCCTGTAAGGCAGTTTCCAAATTTTCTTTCATGGGTATTTTTGTAAATTTGCACCTTTTAAATCCCTAAACTAGGTCATTTTGGGTTATATTCAGGGGATTTAGAGGGGTAATCGACGTATATACTTCTTCCTCTCATTCCCTCAGAAGTCAGAATGTAAAATCTCAGATAGGAAGCACAAAGCAGGGCAAGGGTTTGACTTCTTCTTCTTAGAATTTCTGTAGGATTTTCTCATAAATCCTTCACCAGTTATGTGAGAATTTAGAAAGGGAATTGTCCTTCCCTTGTGCCCCCAAAATCTATCCAAATTTTCTCATCAGTTCTAGGCCCTGAGGTTTCAAAATTTAGTAATTTTTTAGTCAGAATCAGATTCAATTCATGTGGAATGTTTTTCATATTGTTAGCTAATATATTTTCATTACTTAGAGATCATGTTGATATTTGCTTCCTGCAAATGGGCTTTAGCCCTAGCTCTTGAATGCAGTAAATTAGAGTCTTGCATAATTGATTAGTTATTCATATTACTTGATTCTATCAGTGTTGGGATTCTCATATTATTAATATCAATTGAAAATCTCAGTCAGTTGCATGCTAGTCTAGTTTCAGTCAGAATATTTCATACTCAGTATTTTTAGAAATGTCAGCTAATCAGATTGACTATATGATTTGCTATGGATTTACAGCACTACTGACGCTCAAAACTAAGAAAATAGCATGGATGTAGGTGTATTTATGAGGATGTGAGGCACTTTTCCTTTAATTTCAGGATAAATGGGTGTTGGAATAATAAATTGCAAAAAGGAAGCTAAAAGTGTGCAAAAAAGGGCAAAAAGTGCAGTCCGCAGTACGATCCGTAAGATTGACCTACGAGTCGTACTGAGGGCCTTGATGAGAAGCTGAAAGTTTAACCTGGAAGACTGATCTTATGAGACTTGTCACGGATCGTACCATGGTGGTACGAGTTATGATAATCCAGTCGTGATAAAATCCATAAGAATTGCACAGGAGACTAATTCTCAGTACGACAATACCCTACGATCCGTGAGATAAAGGTACGAGTCGTACCATACTGGTCGTGGTGAAGTTCAGACAAAGTTCAAAATATCAGGATCAAGTCACGAGTTGTAGGATGTTGGTACGAATCGTACCTTGTCCCAACAATTAGCCAAACTTCAGCCAACATTTCAAGCCACAAGTTGATGCCACGGTCCGTGAGAAGCCCCTACGAGTCGTAGGTGGACCCATGATGAGGTCAGTTATAGATATGGAAAGCAGTCCTGTTATTTTAGGAAAAGGTTTCTTGTGTCTATATAAATACTTTTTATGTTTTATTTTTCATAGAGGACGACGAATAGACGTAATTCTAGAATGAATTAATTGAAGGAATTAATATGAGTAATCAGACCACCTGCATCATGCCACGATGTTAAATCAAGTTCTTCTTGGGAGGCAATCCGAGTTATTGAACTAATGTGTGCTTAGTGTGCAGGGAAAGAAAAACAGGTGGCTAATAATCTGCTGCTACAGGATCTCAATACGACTTGTGGTGAGGTCCTACGATTCGTGGCAGTAGTGGTGGTGAAAAGAAGAGAAATTCTAAGTAAAGTCTGAACTACGACTCATCCTACGATTCTTACCTCAATGGTACGAGTCGTAGGATGCACTCATAGGTAACCAGGTACAATGACATACACATGCAAGACAGACAAAACACAAGCCCGCATGACATTGATCGATGAAACAACGGACTCAGAGTCTGATCAGGATGGAGATTCCCCTAGTAGTTCACTTGAGGATTATCAAGTAGACACCTCAGAAACAGATGGAACCAGAACCACAAGGGCAAGATCAAAGGCCCAAGCCGAAGAAACCATGTCAACATCCGCTCAAGCTCCCCAGTCTGAAGAAGGAGCTAGAGAGGAACAAAAAAGGCTGGGAACTGACTCCAACACTGAGGAAGGGTCAGAAGGGACCTAGAGTGATGCGGAAAGTAGTGAGCAAGAAGTGGAGGAGGAGACCCCCGCCAGAGAAAATAGAACAATGCGATGGAGAGTGTCGGGTGCTAAAGAGATATTTGAACAAGGCATCACTCTCATCGCCAAGAACAAACCAAAAAGAAGCATCTGAGAAGAATCACATATTCTCACTAATTCCATAAATGAAGTTGAGGAGATGAAGTGTATTTTAAGCTTCTATGGGCTAGAATGGATGGCCAAGACCCCTTCACAATACATAGAGCAGATTGTTAGGGAGTTCTACGCCAACTACCTAGCCACAATGGAGGAGAAAGCAAAGGAGGGGCAAAAGATAAAGGAGCATCCTTGCTTGGAGAGTGTTCTAGTCCGAGGGTGAGTAGTAGATGTATCTGAGCAGACTATTACACAGATGTTATGTGGACCTCAGTTCAGACCAACTAGGAAAACCCCAAAGTATGACTACAAGGTTGAGGCAATGAAGCAGATTAGGAGTCTGAGCAGGGGTGAGCGACAGAGGCAGCTGCAATGGCTTGCAGAAGTGATAGCTGAGAACAAGGCTGATGCTGAGTGGGTTACAGGTGGCAAGCAGGTGACAAATAACTCATTGAACTTCATCGCAAAGGCCTGCTAGACATTGGTGAGACTTCGATTAGCACCCACAGTCAATGATAACACGCTGAGTGTTGATAGAGCGACGTTGGTGGCATGCCTCATGTCTCACTACCCTCTTAACATCCCGAGGATCATAGCTACAGAGATACGAGACTGAGCAGTGGAAGTAAGCACTACTATTCCATTCCCGAGCCTTGTATACAGTTTGTGCAGGGAGGCGAGAGTTCAGCGGGGTGATAAGAGATTGATATGAGGCCAAAGAATTGCAGACATAGGCCTTATCCGGGATGAGAAGAACTCGGTGAGCAGATCAAGGATGCCTACAGCTATCCCAGCAGCTCAGCCAGCAGGGGATGTACAGGTGAATGTTCCCAGTACTCAGGAGTAGAGCGAAACATCGGCTACAGATGCCAATCATTCAGTAGTCAGCTCCCAGCACCTCAGCTACACCACTGCCCAGTGTACAGACTCACACTCTAGTGGGGTACATCTTGGTACCATAGGATTTCCTCCAGAAGCTAGCAAAGAGATTGATCATGGCCGAGCGCAAAATTCAGGCAATGATGGAGAATGTAAAGCCATGGGTCAAATCTGAGATAGATGCGGCAGCTCAGGCTCTTCATGCCTGCCTGGACAGTTTTGAGAGCAGATTCAACATGAGGATGGTGGATCAGTCAGACATAGGCAGTCTCCGTGCGGAGTTGGGGGCTCTTCGGAGCCAAGTGGTTGGGTTTTCTTTATGACAACCAACTATTATAGCAGCCCCCACTCTTCCGAACCTAGATGCAGAGCTTGAGGAGGATATTGATTTGGCAGCATACTGGGGGCCAACTGCAGCCGATGATAAAGGCAAGAAGAGAGTTGATGAAGATGTTGTTGAGGAGAGTTTGAGAAATAACAAAAAGAAGGAGAAGAAAGAGCGCAAGCGGGCTAGAGCGGAGAGTATGCGAGATCATGAGGATCATATGACTGAGCTTCATGAGAGAGTTAGAGGAGAGGGACGCTCCACCACAGCTCAGCTCGAGCTTACTAGTGGCCATGACCCTTCGGGTGAGCCACCTTCAGCCCCAGTTACTACAGAGGCCGTTCAGATGGCTAAATTTACTGAGGGGGGACCACTACCCCTATTGTTACACCATTGAGTGTGCCGGCCACCGCTAGCGCCACTACTACCGCGAAGGTACCACCTTCGCAAGATGACAGAGGCGAATTCTGAGTAGCCACAGGTATGTCCCTTTTTCCTTCATGCTTATATTTCATGCTTCAGGGACGAAACTCATTTTTTAAAAAAAGGGGGGGGGTGTACTTGTATTTTTTGGATATCTTTGTTCGTCTGAGGGTTTTTCTTTCCATGTTTATTTTCTCTCAGGCATGCTATCTAGTAGAACCGACATGTGTTAGAATTTTTTGTTTTTAGTTGTGATTTTTTTTTAATTAGAAAGTAACTTAGGAATACTCATCCAATGGATATGCACTACTTTTGTTGTTTTTGAAAAATTGACCCTATTTAAAAATTTTTGTTATGTATTTGTGACAACAATGCATGATTTATGTGGATCATTTTATGTAAGTTAGTTATTAATAGTGCTAGTCTTGTTAACCATGTATGAACCAGATAGGTAAAGTGAAAATAGTTCATGTACCATGTGCGAGTGAGGTCTTAGTATTTATTGCGGTATGTTGTTGAAGATCTAGAACTTGTCTGGTTGGTCTCTGCATAGGTTGAGGATGGTTAGTTAGGAGACGATCACATGCCATTTTTGCGTTAGCTCACTTTTAGCCTATATTGCCCTACAAAAGTTTCATGAATCCCTTTATCCCAAGTTTGAGCCTTAATAGATCATATTTCTTTGATTTACCTGTTAATCGTAACCATTTGTTTATAATGAACCTGTTTATCCCTGGTCCTTCCGTGGATATTGTGAACCTCAACATAAGCAAAATTCTTAAGTTGAGGGTGGCTAAAGTAGGGGTGCATAAATGGTAGGAGCGGGAGAAAAGGAAAAAAAAGAAAAAAATTGGTGAAAAAAGGAGTGGTGAGGTGAAAAGGTAAAAAGCAGAAAATTTGAGAATATTGAGAAAAAAGGAAATATTCAAAATAACTTGAATTGTTGAAAAATGTGAAAAAATCACCTCACCCATGAAAATATTCTTAAAATGGGAAAAAGGGAAAAAAAGAAGACAAAAAGAATGAAGGGTGAAATTGGAGAATGGTGTAGCCAATGAATGTAAATCCAAGTAAGGGATTGTCACTCATAAAATCTTTCATCTTTATCATGTCCAGCCCTAAGCCTACATTAAAAGCCATATCAATTCCTATAGTGATCTTAATTTGACCATCTATCAAACCAAAGTAGAGAAAATAAGGGAAAGTCTATGGTATCTAATGCATAATACTTGTAGTTCTTTGAGAGAGTGAGTGCTTCATTTGCCTAGTCCCATGTTTCATTTGATACTTCATACTAGAGTGGGGACTTCATTTTTTGTGAGAGTACATGGATTGTGTTTGCTTTTACCATTTCTCTGTGTGAAACGCATAGGTGATGACTTGATTACTTGTTAATAACTAGATGACATGTCTTGATCCCTGAATATGACGTTTTGATGTTTCTTGCAATACATTAGATGATGATGTTTCAAGAGGAAGGGTCAATAGAGTTTGTATATAGAGTGCACAAATTTGTTTGAGTTTTGGCTGTAGTATCTTAAGTTTATTTTCTAGTTGA
>JACEIK010004979.1:43662-57419 GCA_018107945.1 Datura stramonium
GCAGGATAGTTATATCTGGAACTTAGTGATAACGGTTAGTTTGCAAAACTCATGAGACTTGGTTGAGTAATTGAGGATAGTCATTCAATAGGGATTGGTCGATTGTTTGAATGAACCTAAGTTATCAGTTCTGTAAGTAAGTATTGGTTAAGATCACAAGTGTATACCCAAAGCTGTTATGAATCCATGGGGAACATAAACCCTAGTTATCCTTTAATTATTGATTCACAAATATAATCTTGACTGCTGTTTATTTCTATTATTGATTTTTATTTGAATTTCCCCCCATTGTGAAGTAATTACCATACAAGTTTATCTACCGACTGTAATCTAGATCTTCCATATTCCTTGTGGGGTCGACCCCAACCACTTGTTGGGTTCTTTATTGATAACGTCCGCTTCATACATCAGTTGGAAGTGTGGTTTGAGCGTTATCACTATAGTCTTTAATTGAGGTGTCAGTAATGCCTCCTAGATATCAGTTATTAGAATCAATTATTAGTTATCAGATATCAGTTGGTTGTTTAGACAGTTACGATGCTTCCAGATAAGTAGCTCTGACCTATCTTAGAACACCAATTTTAGTTTCAGTTTGTTCTCTGGACCACTACGACGCTTCCAGATAAGCAGCTCTAGCAAGTCTTAGAACACCAACTACAGAATCCGGTCTGATAAGATTCTCAAAGACTTTCAGATAAGTATCGCTGATTTAGTCTTGGACCCCAGTTTCGAGCTATCAGCTTAGTAGTCAGATTAGGACTATCTAGTGGGAGTAGGACTTAGCACCAAGTGGACTGGGGTTCCAGCGCACCCAGGTTCTCAGAACTACGTTGCCACCATAGGTTATTTTATAGGCCCTATGACCCAAGTTTTGTGACCACCTAGTTCATGCCTTTATACCCTGGCAAGGTATACTGGGTCCATTTATGGGGTGTATACATTGAACTCCATATTTAGCTTATGTGGTATGTCGGTTATAGACTCTCCCACTAGCAAGTACAGTCTCAGTTCTGTTCAGTTTAGTTTAGCTCAGCTCATTATCTCAAATTCAGGACATGTCTATGACCATCAGCTAGGGTCATTATTAACCATATCAGTTATATTTTAGTTGTTCAGTTTTCATTATTTCAGTTGGTCATTTCATGTCATCTTAGTTTAGTTACTTGCTCTTTCATGTTTATTATATCTCTCGCTTACTCAGTACATTCAAAGTACTGACACATACCTTCTATGTTGTATCGTATCATGATACAGACACAGGATCTCAACCCCAGCACCGTCAGTAGATTTTCCTCAGACGATACCAGCAACAGCTTTTGGAGAGTCCTCATCTTTCGAGGATGATATTTATTTTCAGTTAATTTCTTTTAGTTAGAGTTTATAGTTAGCTGGGCGCTTGTCCCAGAAATTCATCATTAGTAGATGGCTTTCAGACATAGACTCATATATTCATTATTGTATTTTTCTTTCAGATGTATTGACCCTTGTCAACTCAATTTTCTTAAATGATTTTATTTATTTAAAGCTTCCGCTTATGATTACTCAATTTAATAGTGTTATGATAGACCATGGGTTGGCTTGGGGTTACTTGTGACTCCAAGTACCATGTCTCATCCAGGGTATAGACTCGTGTCATGACAACACTAAATGTTGATGGAGTGACTAACTCCGGACTGAGATATATATAAACTGAACTGATTTCATGAAACATGCATGCATTCTAAAACATAAAAGCAAGTGAGGGACATGAAACTGAATAGGATACTAAGGAGGAACTATTTACTCAAGATGGGACTGAAGTAGAAGGAAAGTGGTAAGGGTACTTGGCCATCATGTCTTCTTCTGCTTCCCAAGTAACTCCCTCTACAAGTTGGTTCGTCCAATGAAACTTCCCAGATGCGACCTCTTTGTTCCTTAATTTACGAACCTAACGATCAAGAATCTTAGTTGGGACCTTTTTGTAAGAGAGACTATATTTCACACCCACACTTTTCAAGGGCATAATTGAGGCCGGATCACCAATGCATTTCTCTAATAGAGACACATGAAAGACTGGATTCACCGATGCTAACTCCGCAGGAAAGTCCAATTCATAGGCCACTTTGCTAAAGTTCCTCAAGATCTTATAAGGACCAACATAGAGGGGGGTGAGTTTTCCTTTCTTACAAAACCTCATCACCCCATTCATGTGTGAAATTTCCAAGTAAACTCAGTCATCGACAACAAACTCAAGTTCCCTTCCCTCATATCTGCTTAAGATTTCTGACAGCTCGAAGCTATTTCAACCTTTCTCTAATAAGCTAAACTTTCTCTATAGACTCATGAACTAAATTAGGCCCGATTAAGGTAGATTCACCAATCTCAAACTACCTATAGGAGAGCTACACCTTTTATCGTAAAGTGCCTCAAATGGGGCCATCAGAACGCTAGTTTGGTAATTACTATTGTAAGCAAACTCGATGAGAGGCAAGTGATCTTTCTAATTACCTTTAAAATCAATCACGAAAGCTCTCAATATGTCCTTTAGAGTCTGAATGGTCCGTTCAACCTGACCATCTATTTGCAAGTGAAAAGTTGTGCTAAGCTTAACTTAGTGCCAAATCCTTCTGAAATAACTTCCAAAATTGTGAGTCTAATTGATTACCTTTATAAGAAATGATAGAAAAGGGGACTCTATGCAATCTGACCAACTCTTGAATGTAAAGTCTAGCATAATTTTTCGAATGAATCTGTCATCTTAACTGGCAGGGAATGTGCTAACTTAGTCATCCGATATACAATTACCCATATCGAATCATGCTGCTGGTGCGTACGAGGTAAAATTGCAACAAAGTCCATGTTTATCTCATCCCACTTATAAGTATGAATGTTTATATCTTGATTCATACCTCCTGGTCTCTAATACTTAACCTTAATCTATTGGAACTTTGTGCCATTCCACCAATAGATTTCCCATAGATCACGATACATCTTAGTGGCACCTTGGTGGATAGAGTATCGAGAGCTGTGGGCTTCTGTTAATATCTTCTATCTCAAACCTCCACATCCAGAACACGCAATCTGCCCTGATAGTGGAGCACACCATCTCCCCCTTTGGAGAATGCTTCCACCTCTTTCTTGAGGACTACTTTCTTCAACTTAAGCACTATTGGATCATCATCTTTCCTTGCTTTAATATCCATCACAAGAGAAGACTCTAAACTATCTTGAACTATGACTCCACCATCGGTTGAATCAACCAGAAAAACACTAAAATGAGAAAGCCTATGAACATCTCTAACAAGCTCTTTCTTATCATCTTCAATATGAGTAACATTATTCATTGATAGTCAGCTGAGGGGGTCGGCCACTACATTGGCTTTTACCAGATGGTACAAGAAACTCATACCATAGTTCTTCAATAACTCAAGCCATCTCCTCTGATGAAGATCCAAATCCTTCTGATTTTGAACACATATTGAAGGCATTTTGGTCGGTGAACGAATCCACATAAACACTGTAGCGGTAGTGCCTCCATATCTTTATGGAAAAAACTATTGTCGCAAACTCAAGATCATGAGCTGAGTAATTCTTCTCATGAGCCTTGAGCTGTCTGGAAGCATAGGCTACCACTTTACCATGTTGCATCAGCCGCAACCAAGGACAATTCTGGAGGCATTGCAATAAATTATGAGCCCATCTAAACCTTCTGGTAGAGTTCAAATTGGAGCAATAGTGAGTCGAGTCTTCAACTCATGAAAACTCTTCTCGCAAGAATCAGACCACTAAAATTTGGCCTACTTCTGGCTCAACCTGGACATTGGAGAGGAGATAGAGGAAATACCTTCCACAAACCTTTTATAATAACCGGCTAAATCCAAGAAGCTAATAATGTTTGATGGAGAGGTGGGTCTCGGCGAATTCTTAACTACTTTGATCTTTTGAGGATCAACCTGAATATCCTCGCTGGAGATGACATGGCCAATGAATGTTACTGATTTCAACAAGAATTCAAACTTGCTAAACTTAGCAAATACTTGGTGGTCCTTAAGAGTCAACAAGACAATCCTCAAATGGTCTGCATGCTCATTCTCGCTCTGGCAATAAACAAGGATGTCATCTCTAAAGATAATGACAAACATGTCTAAATACTATTTGACCACCCATTTCATCAAGTCCATAAAAGATGTTGGAGAATTTGTTAGTCCAAAAGACATAACAACAAATTCATAGTGATCATATCATGTTCTAAAGGTTGTTTTGGAATGTCACATTCTCTGACTCTGAGCTAATGATAGTTGGATCTGAGGTCTATCATTGAAAAATAGCTAGCACCTTTGAGATGGTCGAAAGAGTCATCAGTCCTTGGAATAAGGTACTTATTCTTGACTACGACTTTGCTCAGGTGACAGTACTTGATGCACATCTTGAAAGAACCGTCCTTCTTACACATGAAAAAAACTAGGGCACCCCATAAACAGATGTTGGGTCTAATGAAACCTTTGTCTAGGAGGTCTTTTAATTGATCTTTCTACTCATTAAGCTCAGTTGTAGCCATTCTATATAGAGGAATTTAGATAAGCTGGGTATTTGGAAGAAGGTCTATGCTAAAGTCAATTTCTCATTCAGGAGGGACACTAGGATGATCTTTGGAAAACAATTCTAGAAACTCATTTATGACTAGGACTGACTGAAGGGTTGCAGCTTCGCAACTAGAATCCTTGACCCAAATTTGATGATAAATACAAACCTTATAAATCATTTTCTATCCTTAAGGTAAGAAACAAAACCGACCTATATGCATTGAGGTACTATCCTTTCATTCTAAGACTGGTTCATTAGGAAACTAAAACCTAAAGACTCTGGTTCTGCAATTGACTAAGGCATAACAGGAGAGTAACTGATGCTTCCCAAGCGCATGCAAGCGCACGTGGTCGTTAAGTAATATAGGACTAGAAGCCCTGATTATCATACCCATAGAGACTTTTCATTTCAATCGAGATAATGTTATTACTTTATTAAGATATTCTAATAAAACAATTAAAGTGGGAATTGGTTTGAGAAATTAAACTACTAAAACTTTAAATACAAAAATAACTAAAACAGTTGCAAGCTTGGTTTTACATCGATGATGATGAAAATCTAGGGCAATGTCTTGGTTGGTTTCAAGTTGAGTTTTCAAGACGCATTTCACTAGAATGATTCTTTCTATGGTTGCTAGTTGCAAGTTAGCATACCATTTCTTGCCACTATCCCTAGCATCCAAGAACTATCTCATGAACCCTAACACCTATATCTTTTTGGTCGCAGGAGAAGCATGAAACGATGGTAATGCCTACTGTATTTCAGCTAAATGGGGTTGAAGGGTACATCCCTATCCTCAATAACAACTTCTATCCACTCACCAATGGGTTCAAGGGTCTTTGAATTTCCATTTTGTAATTACCTTTAACCCTTCAGATTCCTTTCCCAAGTTCAATCAAAAGCCAACAGATTTACTTATAAGGTGATTAATATCATAAATAAGAAATTAACACAAATAAATACAAACAACCACAAAGAAGAATCGAATCTAGATTAATTTAGTCTATTCAACAGTAACCATCCACCACGGCCAAAACCCTAGAATATGAGTTTAGCCACTCATGGACAAGTGTACAAACAAATACTTATTCATCATCATACAATGTAAAGAGTAAAAAAGAGAAGAAACCTAGTGTAGACCTTGTCTTCCTTCCAAAAAGCTTGCAAGCATCCAAAGATAAACTACGGAATGTTAAACTCTACAAAACTAGTCGAATTATCTGTCAAAAAATGACTAATGATTCTTAACACACGCCCTAGAGGATATATTTATAGTTGAGCCTTAAAATGATGCTTCTACCCTCCAACACTTGGCTTTAAAATAAGCAATTTTTGGCCTGGAACGAAGCTGGCGCACCGCCCCCACCATCTCACCATAGACTTAGTCAAATTTTCAATGATTTTAGCTTTGGGATGAACCTGGTGTAGCGCCCTCACCATCTTGCCAAAGACATGGCCAATTTTTCTACACTTTCAACATGTCTAGCATTCCACTCTTACTATCTCGTTAAAGTGTTAGTGAAATTCTTGCACTTCTGGACCCTTCTAGTGCGAGGCCTCCTCCATCTCACTAGAATTTTAGTAATTTTCTCTAAATTTGGGAAGCTATGGGACTCGATGCCCACCATCTCACTAAGGTATTGAAATGATCATCTTATAAAGTCAAGTAGCAAGTGCAGAGCACTAGCTATAGCACCAGATATTGATGAAATTTTGTCAAGGAGCTAAAGACCTGGCGTGGGGCGCCCACCATAGCCCTCGAACCTTCTTCTCAACTTCTAATTCTTCAACCTTGGTTCATTTTGGGTCCTTTTCCTTTCTTTCTTGCTCGAAACGCCTCAAAAGTTTTGTTAGCATATAAAACACACAAACATATGAATTTATGCATTTCATAAGGATTATGAACTCAAAACAAGGTAAAAGATGGGCAAAAACATGGCAAATGGGCATAGAAATATGCCCAACATCAGTAACCAATCCATACCAAGAAGAAAATTGAATTCAATCATGTCTAACTCTACTAGATCAACTGTGGTGAGTTTCTGTAAAACTATAACAGGGCAATTTCTATATACCCGACTAGCTATAATTGACTTACCAATAGGAGTAGAGACTAGGAAGGGATCTGAGAAGATTTCTGGACTAACATTAAACAGTATTGCAATATAAGGAGTCACATATAAAAGAGTGGCTCGTGGATCTAACAATGCAAAAACATCAAACTGAAAGAGTCGTAACATAAAATGAATACATCAAGAGACTTCTCCAGATCCTGACGTGATAATAAGGCATAGAAGTTGTTTTACCACTGACCACCGTTTATGCTATAAGTTGTACCCTGTTGAGTTGGGTGTCCTGAAAGGGCTTCTGAAGTAGTGGACTAAGCCTTTCCATTTTCAACTGAAGGGCAATCTCTCAACCAGTGACCCAGTTGACCACAACCAAATATACCCTCCTTGCCAAGACGGCACTCCCTTAGATGATTCTTGACACACTGAGAACATGTTGGAAAAGGGAAATTGCTGGAAACATTGCCCTAAGTCTTAGAACTAGATGCTCTACCTTTTTTCACGACTCGAACATAGGCCTGGATCGAGACACGGGGTCTAGAACCACGAATGGATCCAAGTCGACCCATGGCATGAACATAGTGGCTAAAGAGCATACATCAAGCAAAAACTGATATTATAAAACATGCATAAGCGGAAGTCTAAATACATTTCAATCTAAAATAGAGTCAACACTAACAAGATGAAATTCCACATATGATCTGAAAAGCATCTAACACAACTAATATGATCTTATGGGACAACATCCCCAACTAGCTCGACAAAAATCTATAACTGAAATAACAACAAAACAACCAACTAAACTGAATGTCCTCGGCAGAAGAGGACTAACCAACACTGGCTAAACTGAACTGACACCAGAAGCTGGACTAATAACGTTGTTGAATCTGATCTCTAAGACCTGTATCATGAATTGATATAGCATATAGTATGCAGTCAGTACTTTGAATGTACCGAGTATGTAAGGTTAGTAAAATCAAACTAATAAAGATACATAAGAGTTTATAAGAGTAGGATAGTTCAAAACATGAAATGATAATCATAACATAACATGAGGGCTCAAGGTTTTCAAAACTATTCATAATCTAGTCATAATCATAATCTTAAGAGAAACCTTGTAAAACATAACTTGAGCCAAAGTATCATAAACAGGGAAATGCATAAATCATGAGGAACAATGGGAGGACTCGTCTTAACCGACACCATCATGATAGAGCTTACATGATGCCCCAACTATCTCGCTCAAGTGGGTAGAGCTGTCCCAGGCTTGCCAGGAAAGGGACGTAAATGGAGTGATATCAATAATAGGGACCCACTTAGAGTCCATGAATATAATTCTACTTTGGCGCATAGTTTTGAGACCATAGAGTTTACTTGAACGTCGGGCCTACTCAGTGCTAGACACTGCTTCAATAAACATGCACATGAGGGCTCATATAATAATCATGAAATCATTCATGAAGTTCTTGGATAGATAAATCATAACATACTTGATCATACTTGAAATACATGATTAGCCATGAAATAGGGCCCGTGAGTCAGCCAAAATCATAAACTCATAAATCATGAAGAACGTACATGCTTGAGAAAATCACCACACTTGAAAATCATAAATTCATGAGGAGCTTTTAGGGAATCATAAATTAGGGCTTAGGAGAATCAAGATCATAATAGAATCATAAACTTGACTTTTCATGAAACTTGCATAATTGGGCATAATTTTCAAAAATTTGAAATCATGAATTAATAATCAAAATAGGTATAAAATCTATCCATAGATCTTAAAATATGCTTTGAAACATAAAAAGAATTGACATAAATAAATCATAAAGAGTTTTATGAAATTGGGTTAAAACCCCATAAGATCATAAACTTGAATTAAGACTTAAATTCATGAACTTGAGGAGAAATTTAGGCATGAGATGAAAGGAAACTCTCATAGATAGCCCTACATACCTGGGTAAATTGAAACTCAATTTGTCTTTGAAATCCTAAGAGACTTGGAGAAAAATTAAGGAATTTCTGGCTTGATCTTCAAAAAGAATTTTTTAAACTTGCATGCATGGGTGTTGAATGAACTAGAATTGGTTAAACCCCCTAAAAACACTCCTTTCAGGGCTTAAAATGACGTAGTTTAGGAATTAGGAGTTTGGAAATTACGAAAATGCCTTTAATGGTTCGACAAAAAATCTCATACTGCCAGAAACGAAGAGTCGTTTGATGACTAGTTAGGCAAATGACGAGTCATTTACTTAATCCATCATGAATGTCTGAAAAATAGCATTTTACCGAACCACGGGTCACTTAACAACTCGTCATCATTTGCCAACTCATGAGGGGATATTCTGATCTTAAAAATTGATGGGTGATTTGCTGACTCGTTAAGGAAATGACTCGTCATTTGCTGACTTGTTAGGGGATATTCTGATCTTTACAAATGATGGGTGATTTGCCGACTCATTAAGTAAACGATGAGTCACTTAATGACTCGTTAGGTAAACGAGGGGTGATTTGACGACTCATTCTGTGAGCTGGTGTAGATTTTCATGTTTTCTCCATTTTAACTCTTGAATCTGATATTAGGGACTTTTTGAGTGTTACATTATCTCCTCCTTGGGAACATTCATCCTCGAATGTATAATAAGCATATTGGAAGGGTTGGAAAAGAACTGCAATCTCAAAACTGAACAACTAAAGCTGAAAACTGACGGAGTGACTAACTCCAGACTAAGACACATGACTAAACTGAATTCATGAAATACATATGCATGCTAAATCATGAAAGGAACTTAGAGATATGAACTTGAAATGAAAATGAATAGAATATTAGAGAGGAAACTGATACCTCATGATAAAACTGAGCCGAAAGGGAAAAGGTGTGGATATCTAATCATCATATCCACTTTGGCTTCCCACGTAGCTCCTTCAAAAAGTTGGTTCCTCCACAAGACTTTCACCAAAGCTACTTCTTTGTTCCTCAACTTCTCAACCTGATGATCAAGGACCTCAATTGGTACGTTCTCATAGCTAAGTTTATCATTCACACCTATAATCTCCATGGGGACAACCAAAGTAGGATCACCAATGCACTTCTTTAACAATGATACATGCAAAATTCGATGTACCGAAGCCAACTCCGTTGGTAGCTCCAACTCATTAGACACTTTGCTAACATGCCTCACAATCCTGTAGGGACCAACATATCAGGGACTAAGCTTCCCTTTCTTTTCAAACCTTCTCACTCCCTTCATGGGAGACACCTTCAAAAACACCCAATCATCAACTTCAAACTGCAATTCTCTACTCCTCATATCAGCATAGAACTTTTGATGACTCTGAGTTATTTTCAGCCTCTCCCTTATAAGCTGAACTTTCTCTATAGCCTTATGAACTGAATTTGGCCCTATCAATGTAGACTCACCTACCTCAAACCAACCAATAGGCAATTTACATCTCCGCCCATAAAGAGCCTTAAATAGAGCCATTTGAATGATGGAGTGGTAGCTATTGTTGTAAGAAAACTCAATAAGAGGTAAATGATCATCCCAACACTCATTTGAAGTCAATAACACATGATCTCAACATATCCTCAAGAGTTTGAATGGTTCGCTCGGCCTGACCATCTGTCTGCGGGTGAAAAGATATACTAAGCTTAACCTGAGTATCAAGTCCCTTCTAGAATGATCTCCAAAACTACAAGGTGAACTGAGTACCTCTATCCGAAATGATGGGCAAGGGAACCCCATGCAACAGAACTATCTCCCGGATGTACAATTTAGCATAATCCTCCACTGAGTTGGTAGTTTCTACCGGTAGAAAATGGGCTACTTTTGTCAACCTGTCTCCCGAGTGTACGATTTAGCATAATCCTCCACTGATTTCTTGTAGCACACCTCCTGGTCTTTGATGCTCCACTTTCACTTGCTGACAATTCATACACTTGGCCACAAACTCCGCTATGTCCTTCTTCATGCTATTCCACCAGTAGACTTCTCGTAGATAACGGTACATTTTGGTGGCACCTGGATGGAGAGAATACCATGACCATGAGCCTCATGCAACATCACTCTCTCAAATCATCGACATTCAGAAAACATAAACGACTCTAATATCGAAGTACACTATCTCCCCCTTGGAAGAAGACCTCTACTTTTTTATTCTGAACCACCTCCTTTAACTTTAACAAAATTTGATCCTCACCTTGCCTAGCCTTGGCCTCAGTCACCCAAGAAGATTCTGAGCCATTCTAAATAATGATACCACCATCCATCGAATAGAAAAAGAAAACTCCTAATTGTGCAAGCCGATGTACATCCATCATCAACTCTTTCCTTTCGTCTTCTACATGAGAAAAACTCTCTATAGATAGCCTGCTAAAGGTATCGTCCACTACATTGGCCTTGCCTGGATGATAAAGGACACTCAAGTCATAGTCCTTGGGCAACTCTAACCATCTCCTTTGTCACAAATTCAAATCCTTCTAGGAAAACACATACTGTAGGCTCTTGTGGTTCGTAAACACATCCACATGGAACCCATACAAATAGTGCCTCCAAATCTTCAATGCAAACACCACCTCTTCCAATTTCAGGTCATGCGTCGGGTAATTCTTCTCATGAGTCTTAAGTAGCCTAGATGCATAAGTAATGACCTTACCATGCTGCATCAACACACACCCAAGACCAACTCTAGAGGCATCACAATACACAATGAACCCATCTGTATCCTCAAGTAGGTTCAACACTGGGGCTGAAGTGAGTCAAGTCTTTAACTTCTGAAAACTCTTCTCACGGGCGTCCGACCATTGAAATTTCACTTTCTTCTGGGTCAGCTTAGTCAATAGTGCAGAAATGGATGAAAATACTTCAATAAACCTCCTGTAACAACCAGTTAAACCTAAGAAACTCTTGATATCCGAAGGACTAACTGGTCTAAGCGATTTCTTCACCGCTTCTATCTTTTGAGAGCCTACCTTCACACCCTCACTAGATACCACATGACCCAAATATGCTACTAAATCCAACCAAAACTTACACTTGTTAAATTTAGTGAATAGTTGATATTCCTTGGGGGTCTGTAGCACCACCCTTAATGAGCGGAATGCTTCTCCTCGTTCCGAGAGTATATGAGAATATCATCTATGAACACAATCTCGAACATGTCCAAGTATGGCTTGAACACCCAATTCATCAAATCCATAAAAGCTGCAGGAGCATTCGTTAGTTAAAATACATAACTACAAACTCATAGTGACCATACCGAGTCCTGAAGGCTATCTTTGGAATCTCACTCTCCCTAACTCTGAGCTGGTGATAGCCGGATCTGAGATCTATCTTTGAGAAGCACATAGCACCCTGAAGTTGGTCAAACAAGTCAACAATCCTGGGGAGGCAATACTTATTCTTGATTGTGACCTTGTTCAACTATCGATAATCAATGCACATTCTAAGGGAACTATCCTTATTCCGAACAAAGAGGACTGGAGAACCTCACGGAGACTTGCTAGGCCTAATGAAGCCCTTATCCAAGAGATCCTTCAACTGTTCTTTCAAGTCCGGTAGCTCAGCAGAGCCATTCTATATGAAGGAATCAATATATGTTGTGTATCAGGAAGAAGGTCAATACCAAATTCAATCCCCTGCTTGGGAGGGCTCCTGGTAGATCATCAAGGAAAATCTCTAGATACTCACACGCTGTAGGAACTGACTGGAGAGTCAGTGTTTTGGATGTTGCATCCTTAACCCAAACTAGATGATACACACAACCTTTAAAAATCATTTTTCTGGCCTTAAGATAGGAAAACAAAGCGTCTTACAGGCACAACTAAACTACCTACCCATTTTAGGATTGGCTCATCGTATGGGTTCTACAATTTACTGAGGCATAACATGTGATGTTAGGCATATTTTCATGTCCATTTGCCATGTTTTTACCCTTATTTGAGCAAATTTTGAGTTCATAATTCTTAATTTATTCTTAAATTTATGTATGTGTGTTTTATGTTCTAACGAACGATTTTAGTTTATTTAAGCAGGAAAGTAAGAAAAAAGAGCTCAAAATGATGTAAGAGATGAAGACTTGACATTCTGATGGGTTTGGTGCTATGGCTGGCACCCCACACCAAGTCCCAAACTTCAGAGAATAGAATGTAATTCTAGTGCTCCAGCCCTCAAACTTCAAAGGATTTTAATTCACAAACTTGGCGAGATAGGAGATGCCCTGCGCCAAGAGATGTCCAGACTTATAGAAATTTAACGAACACCTTGGAGAGATAGAGGGGGCAGCATGCCAGGCTTATTCTGGAGATGAAATTGCTGAAAATTTGACTAAGTCTGTGGCAAGATACATGAGGCAGCACTCCAGGCCATTACGGGGTAAAAAATACTGATTTTAAAGCCAAGTCTTGAAGGGCGGATGCGTATTTCAAGGCTCATCTATAAATATGAGGACTAGGTCATTTTTTACAGATCTTTTATCAATCTTTGATCAAACATTTGACGTTCCGAAGAGCGAATAGACGCCAGAGAGGAGTCCCCTCTCATTTTCTTTTCCGTATTTTATTCATGATAGCTTGTAAGATGTTTAGAAAGAAGACAAACTTCTACAACTAGGTTTTCTCTTTTTTATTTCATATTTTTGTATGATGATGACTACTTATTCATTTCTTCGCTTGTCTATGAGTGGCTAAACTTATAATCTAGGATTGTGGTCATGGTGTATGGTTCATTGTTTAAAAGCGTAATAAACTTGGTTTTGATTCTTTTCTATGGTTGTTTGTATTTATTTGTTTTAATTTATTTTTATGAGATTGATCACCTTGTAAGTAATCTGTTCGCTTTCGATTGAACTTGGGAAAGGGAATCGAAATGGTTAAAAATAAATACAGAACGGGAATTCAAAGGCCCTTGAACCCATTAGTGATAGGACAGAAGTTATTGTTGAGGATAGGGATATAATTTTCAACCCCATTTAGTTGAAATACAAGTAGGCAGAATCATCATTTCATGTTCTCCTGCGACCATAGGTGTCACGCCCCGCCTTGGGGGGTATGACTGGCACCTAGTGCCCTAGTAGGACCTGGACTACTAACTGGTGAGCCTAAGCACATCTGGTGCCTGGCTAGCT
>JACEIK010004979.1:66453-84025 GCA_018107945.1 Datura stramonium
ATATAACAACGCAAGACAGGTTTACTGAATTTGCACAAAACTCAATATTCAACTCCGAAAATTCTACTACGGAGTTTACTGTATTATAATAGGCTAAAATCACTAACTTGCCGAAGAAACTAGCTTTACATACCTTAACCTCGGGTTATCCGACTAACGGACGAAGCTCGGTCAGTCCTCCAGCTATTTCTGTCAACTACATTCACATATATGTCAATTAGAACTAAATACAGTAATATTCTGGAAGAAAACATCACTTTCGATATATTTATAGCCAAAACTTTGTCTTATCGAAAGACGATAGAAAACTTGCTATTTCTCGAAAGTCCAGAAGGGAGAAATACTCACTTTAGGGCTAGGAGTATATTGACACTAATTTGGAGAATTTCCACTTACCTTATCCCGGTAGCACGATGATTTGTCGGCCGAATTTCGCGAAACTAAATCCATAAGAATGCTCTGTGCTGCTAAATACCTCGGTATCTGAGGTTAATTTGAATTTGGACCGCGTTTGACGGCGTAATCAAGCGATAATTATCAAAATCTTTCCTACCCTCTGTTTCTCACAACTTTTCTAGAAATTATGATATGTTAATGGAATAAACCGAAGTTGGAGGCTTTATATACTTGATCCTGGACAAGGCCAACGTGTCACCGAGCCAACACGAAGGTTCCCCCTCCGTGACACGTTGTCATCACGGAGGGGCTCTGCCCCGGCTCCTTCCACGATGGTTCGACGGATTTCTTGTCCAGTCTTTTCCCGGGCCTTTTTCTAGCATGTGTGGCACTCAAATACTCTTAACCAACATGCGAATAGGCCATCTATGTGTTGGGAATTTTACGGGTGTAACAATAGGGATATAGGTGTTAGGGTTCATGAGATAGTTATTGGATGCTAGGGATAGTGGCAATAAATGGGATAGTAACTTGCAACTCACGACCATAGGAAGAATCATGCCATTTTAATTACGTCTGGAAAACTCCACCTGAAACCAACCAAGTGCCATTACCCTTGTTTGTCATTATTATTAAAATACAATCAAGCTTGCATTAGTTTAATTTAATCTTTACACTTGAAATTTAGTATTGTAATTTTCCAAATCAATCTCTATTTTATTTGTTTCGTAGATTAGTGAAATCAAAGTACAAACTTATAACGATTAAATTGACAAGTCCATGCGGGTGCGATATCTGGACTTAACAATCCTATATTACTTGATGATTGCATGCGCTTGCGCACGTTTGGGTGACATTATGTTTTTGGCTCCGTTGTGAAGGACTTAAATATTATTTGATCGTTTGTAGGTTAGGATTATTGCGGTGTATGTGGTGGTCTGGATGGTCACTGGAGTAGTTTCCCACATTTTTATTCCCCTTCCCCAAGCCCCTATTACAATCCTCATGTTATTTTTTATGCTTACAGGAACAATGCAGAGGAGGAACATCATGCTCAAACAAGCAATATGGAAAAAAAGATCCTGAAGCATATGGAAGTAATGAGGGAGAAGCTTACGAAACAGGGAGGAGCCTTAAAAAGGTTGAGTGCCAAGCTCAAAGAGATGATGGTTGAGATTACAACTTATAACGATTTGCAAGTCACGGTCTTAGTCAATACTCAAGAGGAACCTCAAGTGGAAGGGAGAATAAAGCTCAAACAAGAGATGGATCAATTTGGCTCAAGTATCCATGACTTGTAGGGTCGTTTGAATGAAAAATTGAGGCTACATAGTGTTATCGATACTAGCCAATGCATAGAATAAGAAGAGGAATCCCAACCATTAGATCATTCTCTGTTGGTAGATGTCAATGTTGAAGAGGTGGATAAAAGTGATGATGTCAAGCATAATGTAATCTTGGAGTTAGGGAGTATTGGTCCTCATTCTAAACACATCTTGACATTATGTTTGGGGAGAAACCTAGTGTAATACCCAAAAATGCGTAATACTAGACTCGGTATTTGAAATGGCTTCTCATCCTACAAGTTTGACTCAGGACGACTGATGGTACGAGTCATAGGAAGGGCCTACAACTCGTAGGAACCACTCGTGGTTAGCCGTTATATGTGAAGGAGTTGGTAACAACGAGCCTTGTAATGACTCATAGGTTAAAGGTACGACTCATTGGTAGGAGTTGTGGGTTGGTACTGGAATGGTAAGGAGGGAAGGTATGAATCGTGGTATGGCCCGTGGTAGGTAACCACGGATCGTGACTTCCACCCATAGGAAGGAGCAGGGGGTTTCTCCCAGTTATGATAATGGATGGATCCTACGACTCGTCGAATGAAGGTCGAAGTCGTAGTGTGGCTCGTGGAAAATATTTAAGAAACTCAGGTTTTATTAGAGGCGGCAATGAGAGGAAACCACGACCCATTGGGTCGAGGAACAATCCGTAGGACTAGTCGTGGTACCTGGAAATGTGTAACTTTCCTACATTTTAATTAGGGAAACTTCATAATTCATAAGCTCCTAAGCCCTAAACTTCATCGTTTTAAGCTCAAATTAGGGGAGTTTTAAGAGGGTTAAATTTATTCTAACCCATTCCCTCCCCGTGCATGCAAACTAGAGGATTTCTAAAGGAAGAACAAGCCTAGAACTCTCCAAATTTCTCCTCCAATTCTTTTGGGCTTTTAAGGGAGAGTGTAAGATCAGATTAACTATGTATGTAGGGTTGTGAATGTGAGTTCCCCCTCACTCTCATGCCCTAATTTCCCTCCATGTTCATGAATTCAATTATTAAAGTAAGTTTGATTATCTTAGGGGGTTTTAACCCCAAATTTATGGGATTCTCTTTGGTTTGATTATGGGTCAATTTCATTTATGTTTTAAATGTTGTTTTTAAATTTATGGGAAGATTTTATACTTACATTGATTATAATTTTATGGTTTCAAATCTTAATTAATCAATTCCCAGCTATGCAAAGTTTCATGAAAAGTCAAGTTATGATTCTATTATGATTTTGATCTTCCTAAGCCTAAATTATGAAATTATGATTTATGATGTGATGTCTCTTCAAGTACTCTTCATGGATTTATAAATGTCAAGTACATGAATTTTCACAAATATGCATGTTCTCCATGATTTATGAATTTATGACTTTTGGCCGACTCATGGACCCTTATTCATGGCTATTATGTAATTCAATTATGATTAAACATGTTATGATTTATTGGACATGAACTTCATGAATGATTCCACGATCACTATAAGCCCTCATGTTCTTGTTTTTGGGATAAGTGTCTAGCACCAAGTAGACTCGGCGTTCAGGTAAACCCCGTGGTCTCAAAACTACTACCAGCATAGGTATACATATTCATGAATGCCCTTGTGATATCACATTATGCACGTCGCTTGCCTGGTAAGCCTGGGACGGCTCTGCCTACTTGAGCGAGATAGTTTGGGCATCATGTAAGCCCTATAATAACGGTGTTGGTTAAGACTAGTTCTCCCATTATTCTTCATGATTTATGCATTGTCATGTTTATGTTACTTTGGCTCAAGTATATTTTTATAAGGTATCTTTTATGATTATGACTATGACTTAATTATGAATGGTTTGAAAACCTTGAGCCCTTATGTTTATATTATGATACTCACTTCATATTTATATTGTCCTACTCTTATAAACTCTTATGTATTTTAACTGTCCATTTTTACTTACCTTGCATACTCGGTACATTCCATGTACTGACCACATACTCTATGTTGTATCATTTCATGATACAGGTCCGAGGGATCAGACTCAGTCGCACCATTAGTTCTGCTTTCTCCTCAATCCTTTCTAGATAGTGTTAGTGTGTCCTCATCCTTTGAGGACATTCTGTTTGATCATTGTTATGTTATTTCAGTTATATACTTTTTCCGATCTAGTTGGGGATGTTGTCCCATCAGCTCATAAGTTATGTTAGAGGCTTTTCAGACAATATGTAGAATATCAACTTGTTAGTGTTGTCTCTATTTTAGATTGATATGTATGCAGACTTCCGCTTAAGCATATTTTATTATGTTAGTTTCCGCTTGTGTATGCTCTTAGACGCTATGTTCATGCCATGGGTTTACTTAGAACCTCTCGGGATTCTTTTTCCATATCTCGATCCGGGCCTATGTTTAGGTCGTGACAAACTTAGTATCATAGAACTAGGTTTTGAAGTGTCCTACGGTGTCTGAAAGCCGTGTTAAGTAGAGTCTTTTTCATGGGTGTGAAGCGCTCCACACTAATGATGAAGAAGCTACGAAATGTTTTAGGAAACCTCCCTTCTTTCATTATCTACGTCATGTGATAAAATGTCTCTCTATCCTTCTAACTCGTGCTACACGCATTTGCAGAATCATGCCTCCTCACCGAGTTAATGGGATAAGAAACGGAAATGAAAATGGTCGTGAGAATGGAAATAGGGATGGGCACCAGTAGGCCCCACCATCCCCCGAGGATCATGTGCCCTAGCAGGTTTCCCACGTAGAGTATAGGGCATCCATCTAGATGTTGGCATAGGCATTGACTGCCCAGGTTAATCAGCAGGTGGTAGTGCATGTTCCCCAGAATGGGAATGCGGCAGCGGAAAGAGTCTGGGCTTTCTTAGGATGAACCCTCCGGAGTTCCTCAGATCGAAGGTGGATAAGGATCCATACGAGTTTATTGATGAGATCAAGAAGATCACCCATTTATAGGGGTGATGGGGAGGACTGCATAGACCTAGCCTCTTATCAGATGAAAGGGATTGCCCATATCTTGTTCAGATAGTGGACGGATAGCAGAGTAGTTGGAGCAGGTTCCATTGATTGGGATAAGTTCCTTACTACATTCCTAGATCGTTTCTTCCCCCGTGAGATGAGGACATCAAGGTAGCTGAGTTTGTGAACCTGAGGCAGAATAATATGACAGTCTGGGAGTATGCTTTAGAGTTCACCCGCTTGTCAAAATATGCACCAGAGATGGTGGCTGATCAAAGAGCTCAGGTTAGCAGGTTTGTGCAAGGAGTAGCAGACTATCTAGTCAAGGATTGTAGGACCGCTATGCTTCATCAGGACATCGACTTTCCTCAATTGGTTTTGTATTCCCAGCAGATGGAGGCAACACATTTGAGCAAGAGAGAGGCTAAGAGGGCCAGGACAGATAGTTTTGGGTTCTCCCAGTAGAGTTCAGGAGGCGGACATCGTCAACAGTCCCATCAAAGGTCATTCTCTCTAGCGCCATTATCGACCAGTGCTCCATTAAGATCATGAGGTGATTAGAGGAGCAGAGCATCAGGTTTGAGGGGATACAGAAGCATGCAGGTAGAGCGTACCTTTCCGGTCTATAGGAAGTGTGGCAAGAATCACATAGGGGAGTGCTTGATTGGATCATATATCTTCTTTGGGTGTGGTAGATCCGGGAACAGGTTCTAGGAGTGTCCGTTGTCCAGGCAGGGTAATGGTAGAGGCCATACTTAGGCTAGTAGTTCAGCAGCACCAGCACATCCAGCTCAGCAGGGTGCGTCTACCAGTGAAAGTGGTGGTCAGCGTCAAAATAGGTTTTATGCCCTCGCATCTCGTCAGGAGTAGGAGACTTCACCAGATGTGGTCACTGGTATGTTACGAGTATACCAATTTGATGTATATGCATTGTTAGACCCAAGGGCTACTTTATGTTTTTTGACGCCCTATGTTGCTAGTAGTTTCGGAGTCATCCCAAAATCCTATCAGAACCCTTCTCAATTTCTACTCCATTTGATGATTCATTTATAGCTCGACGGGTGTATGAAAATTGTCTGATCACAGGCCTTCAGAAAGTTGCCTCAACAAATTTAGTAGAGCTAACCATGATAGATTTTGATGTTATATTCGGCATGGATTGGCTACATGTATGTTATGCCTTAGTGAATTGTAGAACCCTTGCGGTAGAGTTTCAATTTCCGGGTGAGCCAGTCCTAGAGTAGAAGGGTAATTCAGTTGTGCCTGTAGGTCATTTCATCTCCTACCTTAAGGCCAGAAAGATGATCTCTAGGGGTTGTGTGTACCATCTAGTTAGGGTTAAGGTTACTACATCTGAAACCCTAACTATCCAGTCAGTCCTTATAGTGTGTGAATATCCAAAACTGTTTCCAGATGATCTACCGGGAATTCCTCCCGAGCGATAGATCGACTTTGGCATCGACCTTCTTCCCAATACGCGCCCTATATCTAATCCTCCTTATGCAGTGGCTCTAGATGAGCTAAAGGAGTTGAAGGAGCAATTGAAGGATCTCTTAGATAAGGGTTTTATTAGACCTAGCAAATCCCCGTGGGGTGCACTATTACTCTTTGTCTAGAAGAAGGATGGTTCCCTTAGGATGTGCATTGACTATCGACAGTTGAACAAGGTCAACGTCAAGAGCAGGTAACCCCTCCGAAGAATTGATCACTTGTTTGACCAACTTTATGGTGCCAAGTTTTTTTTAAAATTGGACCTCAGATCCGTATATCATCAGCTCAATATTAGAGAGAGTGACATATCTAAGACAACCTTCAGGACTCAGTATGGTCACTATGAGTTTTTTGTTATGTCTTTTGGACTAACGAATGCTCCTGAAGCTTTTATGGATTTTATGAACAAGGTTTTCAAATCTTATTTGGACATGTTCATGATTGTGTTCATAGATGACATTCTCATATACTCTCGAAGTGAGGAGGAGCGTGCCGCTCATTTGAGGGTGGTGCTACAGACTCTTAAGGATCGCCAGTTGTATGCTAAATTCATCAAGTGTGAGTTTTGGTTAAACTCAGTAGCATTTTTAGGTCATATGGTGTCAAGTGAGGGTGTACAAGTAGACTCTCAAAAGATAGAACCTATGAAGAATTGACCTAGGCTAGTTAGTCCTTCAGATATCAAGAGTTTCTTAGGATTAGCTAGTTACTACAGAAGGTTTTTGGAAGGGTTTTCATCCATTGTAGCACAGTTGACTAAGTTGACCTAGAAGAAAGTAAAGTTTCAATGGTTGGAGGCCTGTGAGAAGAGCTTCCAAAAGTTGAAGACTTGACTCACCTCAGCACCAGTGTTGACCCTACCTGAGGGTATCGATGGGCTTGTGATATATTATGACGACTCAAGGATCGGACTTGGTTATTTATTAATGCAGCACGGTAAAGTTAAAGCCTACACTTCTAGGCAGCTAAAAGTCCATGAAAAGAACTATTTGATTCATGACCTCGAATTGGCAGCAGTAGTATTTTCCTTGAAGATTTGGAGATACTATCTGTATGGGGTCGATGTGGATGTGTTTACAAACCACAAAAGCCTACTGCATGTGTTTACTTAGAAAGAACTAAATCTACGTGAAATAAGATAGTTGGAGATTCTTAAGGATTACGATATAAGTGTCCTTTATCATCGGGGCAAGGCTAATGTGGTGGAAGAAGCTCTTAGTAGGCTTTCTACGGAGACTGTGTCTCATGAAGATGAGGGGAGGAAAGAGTTAGTGAAGGATGTGCATTGGCACACACGACTAGGAATTTGTCTTTTTGACTTGGTAAATGGTAGTGTCATTGTTCAGAATGGGTCAGAATCTTCCATGGTGACCGAAGTCAAGGATAGGCAAAACACGGATCCTATTTTGGTAAAGTTGAAGGAAGCTATTAAGAATCAGAAGATCGAGGTTTTCTCCCAATGGGGATATGGTGTACTACGATAGGAAGGTCATTTGTGTGTTCCGGGTGTTGATTACTTGAGGGAGCGGATATTGCATGAGGCTCATGGTTATAGATATCCTATACATCCAGGTGCCACCAAGATGTACTGTGACCTACGAGAAGTCTATTAGTGGAATGGCGTGAAGAAGGACATAGCAGAGTTTGTGGCAAAGTGTCCAAACTGTCAACAGGTGAAAGTTGAGCATCAAAGACCTGGAGGTGTGCTTCAAGACATTGGTATCCCTACATAGAAGTGGGAGGAAATCAATATGGACTTCGTTATAGGGTTTCCTTATACTCATCAATAGTATGACTCCATATGGGTGATGGTGGATAGAATGTCCAAAGCATCTCATTTCCTACCGTCATGACTACTGACTCAGTGGAGGATTATGCTAAATTGTATATTCAAGAGTTAGTTCGGTTGCATGGAGTTCCCTTGTCCATCAATCAGATAGAGGTACTCAGCTTACCTCCCAGTTTTGGAGATCGTTTTAGAAGGGACTTGGTACTCAGGTCAATCTTAGTACAGCTTTTCACCCGCAAATAGATGTTCAGGCTAAATGGATCATTCATACTCTTGAGGATATGTTGAGAGCGTGTGTGATTGATTTCAAGGGTAGTTGGGATGATCATTTACCTCTCATCGAATTTGCATATAACAACAGTTACCATTCTAGCATTTTGATGGCTCCATTTGAGGCTCTTTATGGTCGGAGGTGTAGATCTCTTATTGGTTGGATCGAAGTCGGTGAAGCTACGTTAATAGGACCGAATTTAGTTTATGAGGCTATAAAGAAAGTTCATCTTATAAGGGAAAGGTTGAGAACAACTCAGAGTCGCCAAAAGTCCTATGAAGATGTCAGGAGGAGAGAACTTGAGTTCAAAGTTGATGATTGGGTGTTTTTTGTCTCCCATGAAGGGAGTGATGAGGTTCAGAAAGAAGGGAAAACTTAGTCCCCGTTATGTTGGCCCGAACAGGATCGTGAGACGTGTTGTCAAGGTGGCTTATGAGTTGGAGTTACCCTCAAAGGCATCAGTACTTCCACTTTTCCATGTGTTGCTTTTAAAGATGTGCATGGGTGACCCGACTTTGGTTATTCCAGGGGAGAGCGTGGGTGTCAGGGATAGCCTTAACTATGAGGAGGTGCCAGTTGAGATTATTAATCATCAGATTCAGAAGTTGAGGAAGAAAAAAGTAGCTTTATAAAGGTTTTATGGAGAAACCAACATGTTGAGGAAGCCAAAGCAGATATTATGGCTAAATACCCGCTTTTATTCCCTTCCGATTCAGTCCCAGCTTGAGGTATCAGTTTCCTCCTTAGTACTCTATTCAGTTTCATGTTCATTCCATGTGTTTTAGTTTCTTTCATGTCAATGCATGTATGTGTGATTCATGAATTAAGTCCAGACATGTATTTCAGTCCGGAGTCAGTCACTCCATCAGTTTTCAACTCTAGATGTTCAGTATTTGGGATGACAAGTTTTCCCCAACGATTCAGTATGTTTACCCCACATTCGAGGACAATCATTCCTACCCGGGAGATATAGTAATACCCCAAAAGTGCCTAACACTAGACTCTTGATTTGAAATGGGAACAGCAGAAAAATCTACAATTTTGACTCAAGACGGTTAATGGTACGAGTCGTAGGAAGGACCTAAGACTCGTAGGAACCACTCGTGGTTAGCAGTTATGTGGGAAGGAGTTTGTAATAACGCACCTTGTAACGACCCATATGTTGAAGATAGGACTCATTGGCAGGAGTCGTTGCTCTGTTCTAGAATGGTCAGGAGGGAAGGTACGACTCGTGGTATGGCCCACGGTAGTGAACCACAGATAGTTACATCCACCCATAGGAAGGAGCAGGGGACTTCTCCCAGTTATGATAATGGATGGATCCCACGGCTCATTGCATGAAGGTATGAGTCATGTGTGGCTCATGGAAAAGTTATTAGAAACTCAGGTTTTATTAGAGGCGGCAACGAGAGGAAACCACGACCCGTTGGATTGAGGAAAGATCCGTAGGACGAGTCGTGGTACCTAGTAGTGTGTAATTTTCCTGCATTTTAATTAGGGAAATTTCGTAATTTCTAAGCTCCTAAGACCTAAACTACGTCATTTTTAAACTCATATTAGGGAAGTTTTAAGAGGGTCAAATCTATTCTAACCCATTCACTCCCCGTGCATGCAAAGTAGAGGATTTCTAAAGGAAGAACAAGCCTAGAACTCTCCAAATTTCTTCTCCAATTCCTTTGGGCTTTCAAGGGAGAGTGTGAGATTATATTACCTAGGTATGTAGAATTGTGAATGAGAGTTCCTCCTCACTTTCATGCCTCAATTTCCCTCCATGTTCATGAATTCAAGTATTAAAGTAAATTTGATGATCTTATGGGGTTTTAACCCCAAATTTATGGGATTTTCTTTGATTTGATTATGAGTCAATTTCCTTTATGTTCTAAATGTTGTTTTAATATCTATAGAAAGATTTTATACTTAAATTGACTATAATTTTATGGTTTCAAATCTTAGTCAATCTATGCCCAACTATGCAAAGTTTCATTAAAAGTAAAGTTATGATTCTATTATGATTTTGATCTTCCTAAGCCTAAATTATGAAATTATGATTTATGATATGATTTCTATTCAAGTACTCTTCATGGATTTATGAATGTCAAGTGTATGAATTTTCACAAATATGCATGTTCTCCATAATTTATGAATCTATGACTTTTGGCCGACTCACAGGCCCTTATTCATGGCTAATTATGTATTTCAAGTATGATCAAACATGTTATGATTTATTGGCCATTAACTTCATGAATTATTTCACGATCACTATATAAGCCCTCATGTACATGTTTTTGGGAGAAGTGTCTAGCATCGAGTACACTCGATATTCAGGTAAATCATGTGGTCTCAGAAGTACGTGCTACCATAGGCATATGTATTCATGTATCCCCTTGTTATATCAAATTATACATGTCCCTTGCCTGGCAAGTCTGGGACGGCTCTGCCCACTTGAGCGAGATAATTGGGGCATCATGTAAGCTCTATCATGATGGTGTCGGTTAAGATAAGTTCTCTCATTGTTCCTCTGATTTATGCATTGTCATGTTTATGTTACTTTGGCTCAAGTTATGTTTTTATAAGGTTTCTTTTATGATTATGACTATGACTTAATTATGAATGGTTTGAAAACCTTGAGCCCTTATGTTTATATTATGATACTCACTTCATATTTATACTGTCCTACTCTTATGAACTATTATGTATTTTAACTGTCTGTTTTTACTTACCTTGCATACTTGGTACATTCCAAGTACTGACCGCATACTCTATGTTGTATCATTTCATGATACAGGTACGAGGGATCAGACTCAGCCACACCATTAGTTCTACTTTCCCCACAGTCTTGTTTAGCCAGTGTTGGTGAGTCCTCATCCTTCGAGGACATTCTATTTGATCATTTTTATGTTATTTCAGTTACATACTTTTGCCGAGCTAGTTGGGGATGTTGTCCCATCAGCTCATCAATTATGTTAGAGGTTTTTTAGACAATATGTAGAGTATCAGCTTGTTAGAGTTGACTCTATTTTAGATTGATATGTATGAAGACTTCCTCTTAAGATTGTTAGAGTTGACTCTATCAAAGTACAACCTTAAAATGATTAAATTGATAAGTCCATGTGGGTACGATATCTGGACTTAACAATCCTATATTACTTGATGACCACTAGCGCTTGCGTGCACTTGGGAAACATTAACATGCATGCAACCAATCCATACCAAAGATAACATCAAATTCAGTCATGGCTAACTCTACTAGATCAGCTGAGGTAACTTTCAGACGGATTGTGACAGGCGATTTATCTATACCCGCGAGCTATAATTGAGTCACCGACTGGAGTAGAGATCGAGAAAGGTTCTGATAGGATTTCTAGGTTGACTCTGAAACTGTTAGCAACATAGGGCGTCACAAAATATAGGGTATCCCCTGGATCTAACAATGCATATACATCAAGATAAAATACTCATAACATACCAGTGACAACATCTAGGAGACCTCCTGCTCCTAACAAGACAAAAGGGCATAAAACCTATGCTGACACTTTCCTCCACCTGTATTAGTAGATTAACCCTGTTGAGAAGGATGTGCTGCTAGAGCTTCTACTGAACTGGTAGTCTAGGCATGACCTCTTCTATCGCCCTAGCTAGCCAAAGGACACTCCTTGCACATGTGCCCTAGTTTCCCATACCCGAAGCAAATATCTTATCCGACTAGGCACTCTCTTATGTGGTTCTTACCATATTTTCAGAAGACTAGAAAGGTGCGCTCTACCGGCATGTCCCTTTGTCTCCTCGAACCTGATGCCCTGCTCCTCTGATCACCTTTAGTTTTGGATGGAACATTGTCCGATGGTGGCACTGTGGTCGATGACCTTTGGTGGGACTACTGACAATGTTCGCCATTGGCCTCTTTTGGGAAAACCCAAAGCTACTTGTCCTGGCCCTCTTGGCCTCTCTCTCCCTTTCCTTCATCTGATCCGCCTCTATATACTGGGCATATATCACCAATCAGAAGAAATCCAAATAACTGTTCAATATTGCAGTTCTACATTCCTTGACCAGCGAATCTAACACCCCATACACAAACCAGTTCATATGATCTGCAACCATCTCCGGCACATACTTGGACAGCCGGGTGAACTCCAAGGTGTACTCTTGGACAGTCACATCATTTTGGCTCAAGTTGACAAACTTTGCCGCCTTTGCTTCCCGCAACTCTCTAGGGAAGAGTCTATCTAAGAAAGGCGGTCATGAACTCTTCCCAGCTTACAGGAATTGCGCCCACCGCTCTATTGTCCCTCTACTGATGGTACTAAATATAAGCAACCCCCTTCAGTTGATAGGAGGTTAAGTTTGTGCTCTCTTCTCCCGTCACCCCCATAATCTAGGTGATCTTCTGAATCTCTTCCAGAAACTTGTGTGGATCCTCATCCACTCTCGACCCAAGAAACTCAGGGGGATTCATCCTGAGGAAATCCCTAACTCGAGCCCCCACTGCATTCCCATTTTGAGGGACATACGCCATCGCCTATTAGTTGACCTGAGCAGTCAAAGCCTGGGCCAACATCTGAAAAGCTGCCCCAAACATGGCATGAGAGACCTGCTCGGGCAAAGGACCTACTGGGGCTGGTGGGGCTTGTTGATGCCCATCTCCATTGCCATCTTCATGGAATTTCTATTCCCTTTCCTTTTTCCATTCATACAACATGGAAGAATGATTTTTCAAACACGCATAGCACGAGTTAGAAGGATGGAGAGATACTTCATCGCACGACATAGATCCTGAAAGAAGAGAAATTTTCTAAAATGTCTTGTAGCCTCTCCCCCATAAGTGTGGCGCACTTCACACCCATGGAAAAGACTCTATTTAACTAGCTTTCAGAAACCCTAGGACACACTGAACCTTGGCCCTAATACCAAGTTTGTCATGACTCGAACATAGGCCTAGATCGAGACACCGGACCTAGAATCACGAATGGCTCCAAGTCGACCCATGGCATGAACATAGGGGCTAAAGAGCATACATCAAGTTGAAACTGATATTATAAAACATGTATAAGTAGAAGTCCAAATACATGTCAGTCTGAATACATGTCAATTTGAAATTCTACATATTATCTAAAAAGCATCTAACACAATTGAGATGAGCTGATGGGACAGCATCCCCAACTAGCTCGACAATTTTTTTTAACTAAAATAACAACTAAACTAAAAGTCATAGGAAGATGAGGACTCACCAACACTGGCTAAACTGAATCGATAAAGAAGAAGGATTAATGACGCAGTTGAATCTAATCTCTCGGACATGTATCATGAAACGATATAACATAGAGTATGTAGTTAGTACTTTGAATGCACCAAGTATGCAAGGTAACTAAAATTGAACTAATAAAATACTTAAGAGTTCATAAGAGTAGGACATTTCAAAAAATGAAATGATAATCATAACATAAACATGAGGGCTCAAGGTTATCAAAAATATTCGTAATCTAGTCATAATCATAATCAAAAGAGAAACCATGTAAAACATAACTTGAGCAAAAGTATCATAAACATGACGATGCATAAATCACAAGGAACAATGGGAGGGCTCATCTTAACCAACACCAACATGATAGAGCTTATATGATGCCCCAACTATCTCTCTTAAGTTGGCAGAGCCGTCCCAGGCTTGTCAGGCAAGGAACATAAATGGCGTGATATCACTAGACCCACCTAGAGTCCATGAATATAAACCTATATGTACATTGGCGATCCAACTTTAGTTGTTCCTATAAAGAGCATTAGGATAAAGGATAGCCTCACTTATAAGGAAGTTCTGGTTGAGATCCTTGATTGTCAGGTTCGTAAGATGAGGAACAATGAAGTCGTTTCAATGTAAGTCCTTTGGAGGAATCAGCTTGTGGAGGTATCCACTTGGGAAACTAAAGTAGATATGATGGCCAAGTACCCTTACCTCTTCCCTTCCAGTTTAGTTTCAGCATTGGTTACCCGTTTCTCCCTTAGTATTATACTTAGATTCATGTCAGTTCCATGTCCCTCAGTTGTTATCATGTCTTAGCATGTATGTATGTTTAATGGATTCAGTTCAGTATCTATATCTCAGTTCGAAGTGAGTCACTACATTAGTATTCAGTCTATAGCATTTAGTATTGGGATTACAACTCTTTCTTTCTATTAGTCTCCATTCAAGGAAGAATGTTCCTAAGGGAGAGATAATGTAACACCCCAAAAGTCCCTTGCATCAAACCCCATCTTGGAATAGAAACCAGTAGGAAAACCAAGGATCTGTTTGTCCATACAAGATGAAATCATGATATGAGATCACATGAGATGAAGTTGAAGTTTTGTTTGAACATGCTGGAATTCTTAAGTTGTATTTTTTTCTCATGAACATAAAAATTCCATAAGTTGTGCAAACTATCAAAATTTTCCCAATTCTTATACAATCTTACCAAATAGGTAAAAATTCATAACTAAGTTTAACATAATGTGTCACAAAGTCATTCTAAAAAAATACCATATTTAGTGATCAAACTTTAGTCCAATAAAAAGTAAAATTGAACATGAGTTGTAGTGTACTACTATTTAATATAATTCTTCCAGATAGTTGACAAACTTATATTTGATATAAATGATTAGCAAATGTTGGTAAGAGTGATAATATTAACAATAAATTTTATTTATATCTAAAATAAATGGTTGATAAATATAAAATGGTGGGTTTTTTTACAAAATATAAACTTATGTGTCAAATTTTGTGGTTGAAAAAGTCCATCTCATGATTTGAAATCCCAAATCAATTTTTTTTGAGAAATTGGAATTTCATCTCATGATTTAAAATCATAAGATGAAATCGCATGTCCAAACACTGATTTCATGTCCTGATTTTAAATCACGAGATGAAATCGCATGTCCAAACGTATATTAAACTTTTGACACTGGATGTATCGTAACATGGTATAGAGGTAGGATACGTGGTAAGGGTCGTGGTGAGGGGCTTAGAGAAATGCTCAAAATTTTTCAAATAACCACGAGTCTCATTACAATTGGTAGTGAGGTGGTATGGTTCGTGTTACCATCCGTACGATGAAGTTTACAGGAGCAACAAAACTAGTCCCATAACCACGAGAGGAACCTACGGATCATACTATGTAGGTACGAATCATACAACCTGTCCATGAGAAGAGACTTAGAGACTGACGAACATGGCTCTAGTTAACATGAGGGGTGACCACGAGTCGTGGTAGGGTACTCGAAAGGACCTAACAAGGAATTACATCAATAACTGGCCATTTTGATCCTTTGGAACAACTCGATGAATTTAGTAGATTGTTTAAGGAGGCCCTAATGACTATAGTTCGAACATATCCAATTTTTACAGTACAATAGTTGTTTGTTCATGGCCTAGCTATACCTACAATCTTTTCTTTGGGATCAATATCAGCAATGCAGTTCATCCAATAATAAAATTAATCTGAATTATAGATTTATAATACGGGTAGAAACTTAATCAAACAAAAACATTTGAAGGATGCACTTGGATTTGTCTCCTGATACGGGTAGCAACTACGATCCGTGACGACTACCTATAATATGTACCAAGGAGCCGTAGTGAAGTTAAGAAAGATTGTTGAAAGGAAGATCTCATGCTATGAAAGGCAACCATGAGTTTTAGGAGCAAGGTAGAAGTTGTACCAAGATACTCGTGAAAATATTCAAAGGATGACAGATATCTCAGGTTCAGACCACGATAGGAATGTACGACTCATAGAGCAGTGTATGATTCGTACCAACTCCCAGTACTTAGCCAAATTCGGAGCTTTCGGGCATTGTACTTGTGAGGCTATGTCTCCTATGATTAAGTTACGAGTCGTAGGAGAAGACGACTTTCTTGGAGAAGAGTTCGACTATTTGGAGTTTCTTCTTGAGCTTTCGAATATTCTTGGAATTAATTTCCATTATTCTTGAATTGTTCTTAATTGAATATTGCAATAACCGAGTGGGTTTTATTTCAATCTCCATTGTATGTTCTTAATTATGTTTTCTTTAATGAATGTTAATTGTCTTGTTACAATCATAAGGGGCTAAAATCTCCGCAATTAGGATTGTGGGAACCATGGTGAATTAACAAACTAGGATTTGCATATAGTAATTTTAAACAAATATGCATGCTTGTATTGTCTTCTTGAAATACCACGAAGGTTCCTAGGACTAGATGAGAGGATTGGAAATGAGTTCAGCAGAAAATCTACATTTTTCCTTAGTACGACTTAACCTACTAGTCGTAGGTTTGTAGTACGGGTCGTATGAAGACCCTTAGACCATGTTAGAGATTTTTGTTTCCTAGACCATGAGTCCCCACTATAAGTCATAGTATGTGGGTACAACCCATTATCAGGAGCTGTAAAAAGTCTTTGGAGTTATCCAATGATCGATGGTATGGGTGATGGTACGACTCATAAGATGGTGTTACGGATCATAGTAAGATTCACGGAAATACTCAGAGGTTTTGGACTTTGTCAGTACGGAAGGATACCACGAGTCTTAAGAGAATTGTACGACTTGTGGTATGATTCGTGACAGCTGGCAGATCAATTTTTTCTACAAATTCATTAAGGGTATTTTCGTGAATCTTAAGCTCCTACGCCCTAAAAGGAGTGTATTAGGGGAGTTTAACCTTTTCTAATTCATTCAACTCCCATACATGGAAGTTTAGAGGGTTCCATTAAAGATCAAGCTTAACAATCCTCCAATTCTCCTCCAAATCTCTTGGGCTTTCTAAGTAAAGATAAGAATCGATTTACCCATGTATGTAGGGCTATGAATGAGAGTTTCCTTTCACTCTCATAACCAAATTTCTCCTCAAGTTCATGAATTCAAGTGTTGATTAAAGTGTATGATCCTATTGGGGTTTTATCCCAACTTTCATGAAATTCTATATGATTTTTTTATGGGTCGATTCCCATCATGTTTCAAAGTATATTTTAAGATCTATGGGAATATTTTATACCTATCTTTCTTATTAATTCTATCATGCCCCTCCTTGGGGGGTATGACTGGCACCTGGTGCCCTACTAGGACATGAACTGCTAGATTACTGAGCCTAAGCACATCTGGTGTCTGGCTGGCTCTAACTCTGATTTACGGAATCAACGGGCTATATAGCGGCTGTAAATACATCCTCTGGCCAACTAGGCCTATAGCCACCTGTGCAACAACAACAGCTAACCAGAATCACATCAATACAAGGGAGCCTATACGGGCCGACAAGGCCACCATGCTGACTAGTTACTTCTGAATCAAACAACAGATGCTAAACAGCTACGTGACCGACAAGGTCACCACTACTAACTGGATAG
>JACEIK010004979.1:86105-96440 GCA_018107945.1 Datura stramonium
CATGTATATTCTTAATGATTTAAGAGTTTATGATTTTGCTCGACTCACAGGCCCTTATTTCATGGCTAATCATGTTTTTCAAGTATGAAAAACTATGTTATGTTTTAAATAGCCATGAAATTCATGTATGATTTCACGATTATTATATGAGCCTTCATGTGCATATTTTCGAGAACCGTGTCTAGCACCGAGTAGGCTCGGCATTTAGGTAAATTTCATGGTCTTAGAACTACGCGCCAATGAAGATTTATATTCATGGACTTTAGGTGGGTTCCTATTATTGATATCACACTAATTATTTCCCTTTCCTGGCAAGCCAAGGATGGCTCTACCAACTTGAGCAAGATTGTTGGGACATCATGTAGGCTCTATCATGATGGTGTCGGTTAGGACGAGTCCTCTCATTATTATCTATGTTTTATGCATGATCATGATTATGATACTTTGGCTCAAATTATGTTTTTACAAGGTTTCTTTTATGATTACGATTATGACTAGTTTATTAATGATTTTGAAAAACCTTGAGCCCTCATGTTTAAGTTATGATTATACTTCATGTTTTAAATTTCCTACTCTTATGAACTTTTATATATTTATTAGTAAATTTTTATTTACTTTGCATACTTAGTACATTCAAAGTATTGACCCCAAACTCTATGTTGTATCGTTTCATGATACAAGTCGGAGAGATCAGACTCAGTCGCGCCATTAGTCTTGCTTCTGTATCAGTCTTGCTAGCCAGTGTTGGTGAGTCCTCATCTTCCGATGATACTCAGTTTAGTTTGTTATTTTTATTATTTCAGTTACAAACTTTTGTTGAGCTAGTTGGGGATATTGTCCCATCAGCTCATTAGTTATATTAGAGGCTTTTCAGACAATGTGTAGAAACTCAGCTTGTCAGTGTTAACTCGATTTATGATTATTACATGTGTAGACTTCCACTTATTCGTGTTCAGTTTATCAATTTTCGCTAATTTATATAATTTAGCCGCTATGTTCATTTCATGGGTCGATTTGGAGCTATTCGTGGTTCTAGATCTCATGTCTCAGTCCGGGGTCTCAGCTTGGATCGTGACACTTCTCTTCAATCTTAAACGTTTCTTAACTGAGCTCAACATTAGGACTTTTCCAAATTCTCTATTTTCTTGAACCTAGAGAGGTAGAGATTATGAAAAGAGAAGAGCAACAAAGCCTTGAATTTTATTATTCATTATATAACTTAAATTACGGTCACAGGATACTTAATTCGAAATAAATTGATAATGGTTAGAGTGAGATCACTCAAAATACCTAATCTGGTGATTTAGTATAGTCATCCAATAGGGACGAACCAGTCATTTGGATGAACTTATATTATTAGTTCTATAAGTTATAGCTACCAAGCTGTTGAGAGTAACTTGATGCTTCTGGAAAGTCATACCAAATGACCGAGTGATAAAATACATATTATATGATATGATAATGGAAGGGTAACATACTTTACCCTAATATGAGTGGCTCGTGCCTAAGGGGACCATCTGGGTGAGAGATGATGGAGTGGATGGTGTCCAATGGGAGCATTTAGAAGATAAAATGAGTGGGACAGGGTACTACACCAGTACAGTATAGGGATTTCTAGAGTCCCATATAGTTCATGACTAAAAGGCAAAAATAATACCCTCTAGCATGTGTGTATAGAGATAAGTGTGAATAAATGTGTTGTGATGTGACAAAGGTATGTTCCCCGCACATTACCGAAGTAAAGTCATGAAATATGAAATGATTGTTTAGAATTCATGTGTTTATATTTGATAAATGAAGATGATGAATTAATTGTTGAGAATTCATGTGTTTATATTTGATAAATGAGATGATGGATTGATTGATGAGAATTCATGTGTTCAAATTTGATTGTTGTGAATTCATATGTTCATAATGGATAAATAAGTTGATGAATTGATCATTCAACTTATCATGCATGCAATCATTCTGAGTTGATGACTGACTGGGGAAAAACTGCTATATGTGGGAACAAGGTTGACAGTTTGGTCGAGTTACTGCCTACACAGTATCGCTGCAACGGTACTCTTACCGCAACTGCAAGACGGCTGCTGCAGTATAAACCCCGCTGCAGCGAGGCCTAATCTAGTGAGCAGGCCAGCTTAGACCTTGCGCTGAACAATGTTAGAAATAGGTCTGTAATATGACTAAATGTTTTTGTGATTGATTGTTCTGATTTCTGTATATATAAATATATATATAAATATATATATTCATTATTATCTAAGTTTGGTGATGATGCCTACCAGTACATTGTGTCGTACTGATGCACTTGTCATGACTTCAGATGAGACCCTGGACCAAGACACGGGACCTAGAATCACGAATGGCTCCAACTCGACCCATGAGATGAACATAACAACTAAAGAGCATACATCAAGGCGGAAACTAATATCTTAAACATGAATAAGCGGAACTCTAAATAACATAACGTATAGAAACAATCATAAACAAAGTCAACACTCGATAAAGCTAAACGTCTAGATAATGTCTGACAAACCTCTAAGCTGTCTGATGAGCTGATGGGACAACAACTCCAACTAGCTCACTAAAATGTGAAACTAAAATAGCACAAACAAATACAAAGATGAATTTCCTCGAAAAATGAGGACTCACCAACAGCAAGAATTGAACTAGACTGCAGGAAAAAGTTGGACTAACGGCGAAGCTGAGTCTGATCGCTCATACCTATATATGAAATGATACAGCATAAAGTATGCGGTCAAGACTTGAAATGTACTGAGTATGCAAGGTAAGTAAAACATGCTTATTAACTGTTAACTGAAATCATGCATATAAATATAAATCAGTAGATCATGAGAGTAAAGACTGCATGCTAAAATATGAATCTGAGACATACATAGTCATAAGTTGAGTATCATATCTGAACAGAATGACCAAAAGCTTAAATAGAAATTGTATGACTTGTCATAGCTTAAATCATAAGTAAAATCTCATAAATGATCATTGGTTCAAACCAATAGTAAAACATAATATCAAAAGTTATGAACATGAATAACTGAAATCATAAGGAATAATGGGAGACACTTCATATAATCGACACCATCTCGATAGAGCTTACGTGATGCCCCAACTATCACAATCAAGTGGGTATATCTGTCCAAAACCTTGTCAGGGCTAAGGACGATACCAAGAGATTGATGTCACTCAAGGGAGATCCGAAAATAAATATATACATATGTTGGCGCGTAGTTCTGAGATCGGGGAATCTAGGAACCCCAAGCCTACTCGGTGTTAGACACTGCTCCCAAAAACATACATAGTACTCCCATCGTTTTTCAGTGAAGCTGACATCATAATTACATGCATAGTCTGAAATATGAACATGGGAAGTCTCGGCTCCATACATACCATAAGCTAAAATAGGAGTATTGACTCCAAACCATACGGTAACCTAATCTTATAAAACTGAGTTGATTAATGAAAATATACTTAACTTGTGTGGGCTTGCCCAAATCTTAAGATCATGCATACTTGAAATAGACTTCATAAGTAAAAATCATGGATTCATACATGGTTAATTTATAAACTTTCATTCATGATAGATATCTCATAATACTTGAAATCATGAATCATAAACTTAACTTTTCATAAAACTTGCATAATACGACATAATTTTCTAAAAGTTGAAATCATGAATTTATAATCAATTTGTGTATAAAATCTATCCATAAATCATAAAATATTCTTTGGAACATGAGGGGAATTGACCAATAGACATATCATAGAGAATTTCATAAAATTTTATTAAAACCTATAAGATTAAATACTTGAATTCATGAACTGTAGGAGAAATTTGGGCATGAGAGTGAAAGAAAACTCTCATTCATAGCCCTACATACCTGGGTAAACTAATTCTCAACTTATCTTTGAAAGCCCAAGATAATTGGGGAAGAATTGAGAGAATTCTAAATTGATCTTCCAAGAGAATTCAAAGCTTTGCATGCATTGTAAAGCCTAATGACTTGATATAGGCTAAATCCTCTTAAAACGCTCCTTTCAAGGCTTAAACGACGTAGTTTAGGATGTAGGAGCTTAGAAAAAATGAAAATACCCTTACTGATTTCGCATAAAAAAGGTCACTGCCAGATGCCACGAGTAATACTATGGGTTGTACCATGAAACAACGACCTGTAGTTTCCTCTCATTGCCAAAATTACCTTAATCCCCCCATTCTCTGATTCTTTCCACAAACGCTAACCATGACTTGTAATTTCCTACTATGGGTTGTACCATTCCTCGTCCGACTGGTACCTGGAGACCCAATAATCATGCTACGACTCCTGACCACGAGTCGTACCTCAAGATCATTGGTCTTGGACCCATCCATTATCACTAGGCCAAATTTCCAACTTCTCTAATCCTTACCACGGCTACTTATCATGACCTGTTGTTTGCCATAATAAATCAGACTATGAGTGATACTTTTCAGACCTAATATACTAGCAGCTTGTCACAAAACCCAATAAAGGCCCACCTAGGGACCTATAACTCGTACCTTGACTCATTGGTCCAGAACGTATCAACCTGAAACTTACCACGACTCATTCCTATGGCCCATTACTCCTCACCAAGACTCGTAAAACAAGTCGTTCTAAGATATTTTCAATTTTTTTCTACTAATCATATTTCCAATCCCAAATCGAGCCTTAGGAACTTTTGGGATGTTACATTATCTCCCCCTTGGGAACATTCATCCTCGAATTTGAAGCATACTAAAAGGTTGGGGAAAGAACTGCAGTCTCAAATACTGAACATTTGAAGCAAAAAACTAACGGAGTGACTGACTTCGGATTGGTATACATGATTGAACTGAATTCATGGAACATACATACATGCTAAACACATGAAAGGAATTGAGAGACGTGAACTTGACATGAAACTAAATAAAGTAAAAAAGAGGAAACTGATACCTCATGCTGAAATTGAGCCGAAAGGGAAAAGATACAAGTATCTAGCCATTATATCTGCTTTGGCTTCCAACATAGCTCCCTCAACAAGTTGATTCCTCTACAAAACCTTCACTAAGGCTACTTCTTTTTTTCTCAACTTTCGAACTTGTCGATCAAGGATCTCAACTGGAACCTCCTTATGAGTAAGGCTATCCTTCACACCTATGCTCTCCACCAGGACAATTAAGGTCGGGTCACTAGTGCACTTCTTCAATAGAGATACATGAAAAACTAGCTGTACCGAGGCTAACTTCGCTAGTAGCTCCAACTCATATGCCACTTTGCCAACTCACCTCAGATTCCTATAAGGACCAACATATCAAGGACTAAGCTTCCCTTTATTTCCGAACCTCATCACTCCCTTCATGGGAGACACCTTCAAAAACACCCAATCATTAACTTCAAACTCAAGCTCTCTCCTTCTAACATCCGCATAAGACTTTTAAAGACTCTAAGAAGTTTTCAACCTTTTCCTAAAAAGCTTAACTTTCTCCATGGGCTCATGAACTGAATCTGGCCCTATCAACGTAGCCTCACCTACCTCAAACTAACCAACAGGCGATCTACACCTTTTCCCATAGGGAGCCTCAAACGGAGCCATCTGAATATTGGAGTGGTAACTGTTATTGTAAGCCAACTAGATGAGAGGCTAATAATCATCCCAACTACCCTTGAAGTCAGTCACACATTCTCTTAACTTTTCCTCAAGAGTCTGAATGGTCTGCTCAGCCTGACCATCTATCTGCCGGTGAAAAGCCGTGTTAAGATTGACCTAAGTACCAAGTCCCTTCTGAAATAATCTCTAAAATTGTGAGGTAAATTGAGTACCTCTATCTAAGATGATGGAAAAGGGAACTCCATGCAACTGAACTAACTCCTAATGTACAATCTAGCATAGTCCTCAACTGAATCGGTAGTTTTGACTGGTAGAAAATATGTTGCTATGGTCAACCTGTCAATAGCCACCCATATAGAGTCATACTGTTAGCGTGTACAAGGCAACCCTATAATGAAGTCCATATTAATATCTTCCCACTTCCAAGTAGGGATACTAATGTATTGTAGCATACTTCTAGGTCTCTGATGCTCAATTTTCACTTGTTGACAATTTGGACACTTAGCTGCGAACTTCGCTATGTCCTTTTTCATGCCATTGCACCAATAAACTTCCCGTAGGTCATGGTACATCTTGGTGGCACCTGGGTGGATAGAATACCTAGAGCCATAAGCCTCACCCAATATTCACTCTCTCAAGTCATCAACACCCGGAACACATAAACGACCCTGATATTGAAGTACACCATCTCCCCCTTAGGAGACGACCTCCACATTCTTATTATGAACCGCTTCCTTCAACTTCACTAGGATAGGGTCTTCATCTTTCCTAGCCTTGACCTCTATCACCAATGAAGATTCTAACCCATTCTGAACAATGATGCCACTATTTGTCAAGTCAACAAAGCGAACCCCTAAATGAGCAAGCTAATGCACATCCTTCACCAACTCCTTACTTCCATCCACAACGTGAAACTTACTCTCCATGGATAGACTAATAAGAGCATCCGCCACTATATTGGCCTTGCCCGGATGATACAGGACACTCATGTCATAGTCTTTGAGAAGCTCTAGCCACCTCTTTTGTCGCAAATTTAGGTTTTTTTTGAGTGAACACATACAGAAGGCTCTTGTGGTCCATGAACACATACACATGCACACCATACAAGTCATGCCTCAAAATCATCAATGCAAACAACACGGTTGCCAACTCTAGGTCATGTGTCGAGTAATTCTTCATGTGAGTCTTAAGATTTCTAGAGGCATACACAATGAATTTACCATGCTGCATCAACACACAACCAAGACCAACCCTAGAGGCATCACAATACACAGCGAAACCATCTATTCCCTCTGGTATAGTCAATATTGGGGCTGAAGTGAGTCGAGTCGTTAACTCCTGAAAACTCTTCTCACATGCATTCGACCATTCAAATTTGGCCTTCTTCTGGGTCAACTTAGTCAAGGGTGTTGCAATGGATGAGAATCCCCCAAAAAACCTCCTGTAGTAGCCAGCTAAACCCAAAAAGCTCCTGATATTCAAAGGATTAACTAGACTAGGCCAATTCTTCACTGCCTATATCTTTTGAGAGTCCACCTACACATCCTCGCTAGACACCACATGACCCAAAGATGCTGCTGAGTTAAACCAAAACTCACATTTGCTAAATTTAGTAAACAACTGGCGATCCTTGAGAGTCGTAGCACAATCCTTAAACGAGCGGCATGCTCCTCCTCGCTCTGAGAGTATATGAGAATATTATCTATAAAGACAATCACCAATGTATCCAAATACGTCTTGAATACCCTATTCATCAAGTCCATAAAAGTTGCAGGAGCATTTATTTGTCCAATAAACATAACTACGAACTCATAATGGCCATACCGAGTCTTGAAAGTTGTCTTTGGGATGTCACTCTCACTGACTCTGAGCTGATGATAGCCGAATCTGAGGTCTATATTTGAGAGGCACTTAACACCCTGAAGTTGGTCAAACAAATTGTCAATTCTGGGGAGGGGATACTTGTTCTTGATTGTAACCTTTTTCAACTATTGATAGTCAATGAACATTCTAAGGGAACCATCCTTATTTCAGAGAGAGAGAACCGGTGCACCCTACAGTACTAGGCCTGATGAAACCCTTATCTAGGAGATCTTTCAACTGCTCTTTCAACTCCTTTAGCTCGGCTAGAGCCATTCTTTAAGGAGAGATGGATATAGGCTACGTATCAGGGATAAGGTCGATACCAAAGTCAATCTCTCGCTCTTGAGGGACTCCTAGTAGATCATCTAAAAACATCTCCGAATAATCATACACTGTAGGAGCTAACTTAAGAGTCGGGGTTTTAAACGTTGCATCCTTAACCCAAACTAGATGTTACACACAGCCTTTAGAGATCATCTTCCTGGCCTTGAGGTAGGAAGACCTTTCCATTTTAGGACTGGCTCACCCGAAAATCAGAACTCTACCGTACGGGTTGTACAATTTACTGAGGGATAACATGCATGCAATCAATCCATACCAAAGATAACATCAAAATCATTCATGTCTAACTCTACTAGATAGGCTGAGGTGACTTTATAAAGGTTTGTGACAGGGCAATTTCTATATACCCGTTGAGCTATAACTGAGTCACTGACTGGAGTAAAGACTGAGAAGGGTTCTGATAGAATTTTAGGACTAACTCCAAAACTAATAGCAACATAATGAGTCACAAAATATAAAGTAGCTCCTGGATCAAACAATGAATATAAATAAAGATGGAATACTCGTAACATACCAGTGACCACACTCTTGGTGAGATGAGAAAGTATAAAATCGGTTCTAACGCTTACCACCACCTGCACTAGTGGATGCACCCTGTTGAGCTGAGCGTGCTGGTGGAGCTGTTGAACTGGTGGTTGGGTCACGACCTCTACTTTGTCCCTGTCTGGTTGAAGGGTAGTCTCTAAGCAGGTGTCCGGTATTCCCATACTCAAAACACGCACCTTAACCCACTAGGCGCTCTCTAGTTTACCTCCTACCTCACCTACCACAAACTGGAATGTTGGGCTCTCCCGACATGCTCCCTTGATCTTTGGAGCTTGATGCTCTACCCCTCTGATCATGCCTAGGTCTGGATGAAATACTGGTTGATGATGGAACTGGGGCTGATAACCTCTAGTGGGACTGCTGATGATGTCCTACACCGAACCTCTATTGGAACTATCCATAACTCCCTATCCTGGCCCTCTTTGCCTCTCTCTCCTTTTCCTTCATTTGATCCACATCTATCTTCTAGGCATATATGACCAATCGTGAGAAGTCTAGATCACTGTTCAGCATAGTGGTCCTGCACTCCTTGACCAGTGAGTCTGACACTCCATTCACAAACCTGCTCATACGAGCCCTTTCATCTATAACTATCTTCGTTGCATACTTGGACATCCGGGTAAATTCCAAGGCATACTCTTGGACAGTCATGCAGTGCTACTCAAGTTGACAAACTCTGCTAGCTTTGCCTCCCTAACTCTCTAGGGAATAACCTATCCATGAAGGTAGTCATGAATTCATCCCAACTCACAGGAACTACTCCCACTGCTCTACCATCCTTCCACTAGCGGTACATATGTAAGCAACCCCCTTCGGCTTATAGGAGGCTAAATCCGCACTCTCTTCTCTAGTCACCCCTATAATTTGGATGATCTTTTGCACCTCCTCAATAAACTCATGCGGGTCCTCATCCACTTTCGACCCCAGAAACTCAGGTGGGTTCATAATGAGAAAGCCTCGAATCATAGCCGCTGCAATGTGCTTATTTTGAGGAACATGAGCCAATGTTTGCTGATTGACCTGAGTAGTCATACCCTGTGCCAATATCTGAAATGCCACTCTAAATTTAGCATAAGTAACCTGCTGGGGCAAGGGATCTGCTGGTTCTGGTGGGGCTTGTTGATGCTCATATCCATTGCCATTCTCATGGAAATTAATGTTGCAATTCCTTCTTCTATTCACTCAGTGTGGAGGCATATTTCTGAAAAAATGTATAGCATGAGTTAGAAGAAATAGAGAGATACTTCACCGCACGACATAGATCGTGAAAGAAGAAAAATTTCCTAAAATTCCTTGTAGCCTCTTCCCCACAAGTGTGGCACACTTAACACCCATGGAAAAGACTCCACTCAACGCGGCTTTAAGAAACCCTAGGACACTCTAAACCTTTGCTCTGATACCAAGTTTGTCATGACCTGAGCTGAGACCCCAGACCGAGACACGGGACCTAGAATCATAAATGGCTCCAAGTGGGTCCATAGCATGAACATAATAATTAAAGAGTATACATCAAGTGGAAACTTGTATATTAAACATAAATAAGTGAAAATCTGAACAACATAACATATAGAAATGATCATTAATGAAGTCAACGCTCGGTAAAGCTGAAAGTCCACATAATGTTTGATAAGCTTCTAAACTATCTAATGAGCTGATGGGACAACACCTCCAACTAGCTCACTTAAATATAAAACTGAAATTGCACAAACAAATACTAAGCTTAATTTCCTCGGAAAATGAGGACTAACCAATAGCGGGAACTAAACTAGACTACGGGGGAAAGTTAGACTAATGATGAAACTGAGGTTCACCGCTCGGACAGGTGATCTTGGGAAAAATAGCATGCCCAAGTGATCCTTTATAACTTAGTTTTGTCTTGTTTATCGACTTAATTATATGCATTCTCATGTGATTTTATATAAATGTGAATATATATACTAACCAACATGATTAGTC
>JACEIK010004980.1:17242-46177 GCA_018107945.1 Datura stramonium
TCATCAAAACCTACAAAACAAAGGCTAATCATGTTGGTTAGCACATATCTTTACATTTATATAAAATCACATGAAAATGTATAAAATAACTTAGACAACAGGACTAATTTAAGTTGTAAAGCGTATCACGGGCATGATATTTTTGCCCGTGATCATTTGTCTATGAATGCTAATTGTTTTCTTACAATCATGAGAGGCTAAAACCTCCACAACTAGGATTGTGGGAACCATGGTGAATTAACAAACTACGGTTTACATAAGTGATTCTACACCAATGCTAAATCTTGTATTTTATTCTCTTCAATCTTAAACATTTCTTCACGAAGCACAATGTTAGGACTTGCCTGAATTCTCTGCTTGCTTGAATCTAGAGAGATAGAGATTAGGAAAAGAGAATAACAACAAAACCTTGAACTTTATGGTTCATTATATGACTAGAGCTATGGTTGCTAGATAGTTAATTTGGAATAAATTGATAACAGTTAAAGTGAAATCACTCCAGGGGCCTAATTACTTAATTAAGTATAGTCCTCCAATAGGGATGAACCGGTCATTTAGATGAACCTATATTATCAGTTCTACAAATCAAGTATTGGGATAGATCATAAGTGTAAAACCCAAAGTAGTTATGAACCCATGGGGAACATTTCCCTAGTTAATTGCATTACTTGATAATAATCCAATTGTCAATATTGTTATGTGTTTACTTCCTTACGAAACCCCTTTAGGAAATAACATACTTAAAAGCTTAAATACTAGCATTATTCTATATCTTGACCATATTCCCTGTGGGATCAACCCCAACCTAGCTGGGTTCTTTATTGACAACATCTGCGTCATACTTATACAGACGTGTGATTTGAGCGTTATTAGTGCCTCCGTAGTATAAGAGATCCTCGACATTAGAGAATGATTCCCTTATCCTGAAGAATATGGGATCTTTGTTATTGGAGAGTTACTTTCTTGCCTCAATGGGCACATGCAGGGGTCATCGTTATTGGAGATCATTGCCGTGAGTCATGATTAATATCATGCCTATCGTCGTTCTTCGCCTTGGAAAGGCATTGGACGACTCTGCTCACTTGATCAAGTTAGTAGGGCATCATGTAATCTTTGTCGTGATGGTGTCAGTTATGATGACTCTCCCGTTGTTCCTTGTGTTTTCAATTTCTTATGTTTATATATTATGATATTATGTTTTATAGGATATGTGACCCATTGATTAGCTTATGAGTTTTCATGCATGATTTAAAGTATGGTACATTACATGATTTTCTATTTCTAAACCTTGGGTCATTATGTTCAGCTTATGATGAATATCTCATGATTATGATTACTTCAAGAATAAGATGTTCAACATGTTATCCTGACTCTCATGTTCATGTTTTCAGACTATAATTTTACTAGTATGTTTTACTCACCATATAAACTTAGTACATTCAAAATACTGACCACATACTCTATGCTATATCATTTCATGATATAGATCCAAGTACTCAGACTTAGTTCGCAGTTAGAAATTTTTCGGACTTGATCATCTAGCAGGGGTGAGTCCTCATCTTTCGAGGACTATATTTATATACTTCATTTCAGTTCTATTACCTCATTTTAGTTTTAGACTTTAGAGTTAGCCCGGGGCTTGTCCCAGCAGCTCATCAGTTAGTAGAGGCTTTCGGACAATTATGTAATAGATGATCAACATTGTTGACTGTTGGTCTTTCTCATGTTTTTATGTTATATGTCCCATAATTCCGCTTATCTGCATTTATGATTCATTTCCTCTTTAGTTATGCTCTTAATCATGTTATGTATGTGACATGGGTTAGGTTGGAGCCATTCGTGGTTCTAGGTCCCGTGTCTCATTCCGGGGACAATGCTTGGGTCGTGACATAAAGACTAAACACTCATTAATCACCATTCTAATTAGAATTCAAGGATCAAAGCTCTCAAGTTCTTCAAGAAGCTAGGAAGTCTTCTTCTCCAGATTAGGGTTCTTTAAGCTTGAATCTAAGGTTCTATTTTTTCACGTATGTAAGGCTATCCATGATTCTTGATTCTTGATTCTTGATTCTTTACTTGTGATTCTTGATTCATGATTCTTTATTCTTTATTCTTGAGGTTGGTTCATGTCGCTTATCTCATGAACTTTAGTTGCAGGAAAGCAGGATTTTAAAGAAGCATGATTTTGAAAGCATGTATTTTGAAAGTAAATGCATTATTTTCATAAAGATTGAACATATTCTCAATAGAGCATGCATGGTGAGATTTTAAGCATAAAGAGATGATTTTTAGCATGGTTTTCAAAAAGTATAAGTAAAGTCTTATTTTGAAATTCATAAGATGTTTTGAGAGATAGGCTCTTCATGATGTTTTAAACTATGTTTTGAGCGAAAGGCTCTTCATGATGTTTTTAAAGATATTTTACACTATGTTTTGATCAGAGGCTCGTAAGAAAGTTTAAATATGATTTTGAGTGAAAGGGCTTCATAGGTGATTTTAAGCATTAATTATATATTATTGCTAAAGTTCTTTATAATGATTTTTTTGATGTTGCCTCACTGAGGGCATTTGACTGGACATGAGCAAGATTATTTTTGGAGGAGTATTTAGCATCGAGTGGGTGAAAGGGTTCAGAAAACTTGTACGCGCTATAACTACATAGCCAACATCGGATAGGATCGTGTCGTTGGTCCGGGAGACTCCTCAGTGACAGTCCCTGGTAAGGACTCGAAGTTATGGATCCCAAATTGTGATCGTCCTCTACCCTAGAAGGGTTTTGGATGACTCTGCCAACTTGAGCGAGATAGTTGAGCATCATGTACTCATTCATCATGGTGTCGGTTATGAGAAACTCCCAACCAATCAAATTTATAAAGATATGCATTTTTACATGTACTTTTCAAAGATGATTTTGATGTATAAGTTTTATTGCATAAACTATTTCACACATGATCATATTGTGTCCCATGTATCATATTAAGTTTTCGAGTATAGTTCCACACTATTATTTCATGTCAAGTTTATCGATTCCAATTATATTCTTCACTTGAGATATTCTTGCTAACATTTGTTTCACTCAGCAATTTTACATACCGTACATTCCATGTACTGATGCCCTTTTTTGTTGCTGCATCATATTATGATGCAGACTCTGGTAGACAGGATCAGCAAAGAATGTTTCACAAGGACTTCATCTACATTCAACTTTAGTGAGGTTCCTATATTCAGAGCGTCACATTTGTGATTAAGTCTTTTTATTATTAGAGCTTGAGGTAGCCATGGGAACTATGTCCCGAAACCCATTTTCAGTTTTGGAAGCTTCATAGATAGAATAGTTATCAAGTCAATAATGTTACTTCTTAACATTTATTTCAGTTATAGAATAAATTCTCTTTTATTATATTGAGCTCAAAATGTTTTAGCTTCCGTATTGTTTATTAAGATCTAAACTGAAAGTAAGCTAGGTCAAGGATCCGCTTGGATCACAGAAGTTGTCTAAGTGCCGGTCGATGCCATAGGTCTAGATTCGGGGCATGACGAACTTAGTATCATAGAATTAGGTTTTCAAGAGTCCTAGGGTGTCTATTAAGCCGCGTATAGTAGTGTCCTTATCAGTGTGAAGCGTGCCACATCTATAATGAGGAGACTATGAAGCTCTAGGAAATAATTTCCCTTCTTTCACACTCTAGATCATTCGATAGAGTTTAACTCTATAAAGACTTCCTCCTAACTCGCTCATTCATGTGTTCCATAGTATAATGCTAGTCAAAGGAATAAGATGCGCTCTCGAATCATTTCTTCCCGTAGGAGTTAAAAGAAGCTAAGGCAAAAGAATTCGTAATCTTAAAGTAAAGCGATAAAAGAGTGGAATATGGTCTCAAGTCCACCCAGATATTTGGACATGCTCTAGAGGTGGTACTAGAGTTGAGAGATAGAATGAGGAAGATTATGTCCAGTTGAAGTAAGAATAAGAGGAGGGAATGCAAGGATAAATTTCTTCTTAAGGAGATGAACATTTCTAGACTTATGTTATATACACAGTAGTTAGAGGAGTATAAACAGAAGGATAGAAATGAACGTCAAGGATTAGAGAGTTTTTTAGGAATGAACCCACCAGTGTTCAATCTCCTTAAGCACTTTAATACATCACAATTCTTTGACTTTTTAGCACATTCTTCAATCTAATATTTTTTTCCTTATACCTCCTTTTATTTTTCAATTTGAACTTAGGTGACTAGTAGGGAATTTTCAACATTAAGCTCATTCAAAAAATTTTCTTATCATTCTTGATTCATTCATTCATTTTTTTTCAAACTTCTTCTTTCCCCCTAATATCACCCTCCTTGTTATGCATCTTTCACCCTTTTCTTTTCTTCTAGTTTCCACACTTTAGCTTCCATATCCCCTTTTTTCTTCACTTGTGCTCCTTTCATGCAAATTTTTTAATTAAAGTGCTATAGGAGTCATTTGGATCAAACAAAGTTCAATAGAAATAAAGAGATTAAGCTTGTAATATGGCTATCAAAAGAATAGGCTAAGTCTTAAAATGGAAAATTAGGACAATCACATCAAGCTAGGTAAAATAGAATACAAATAGGCTACCGAAGAAATGCCTATATCACTTCCTAGATTAAACAACCTCATTTTCTTTTGCACTTATCTTGGGCATAATTATGTGCCCAAGTGCTATTTTATATCTTAATTTAGTCATGTTTGTTAATTTAATTGATTACATTCTCATGTGATTTTTGTATAATTTCGTGCATGAACTAACCAATATGATTAGCCATGTTTTGTAGGTACATCATGCTTAGGAGGGGCTAAATTGAATGATGCACAAGAAAGAAAGGAATTTGGAAGGACATGGAGGGATGATGGCAAAGAGTAGACTACCCGCTCTACGCGTCGTGCCACGTTGGGCATGTGCCGCATTGGGCGCCATGTCACACACATGGCGTGCGCGTGAGATGCTGGCCAGGCAGTGTGCCTGTGCAATAGTACCGTGCCACGCCAGCCACGCTCCGTGTCAATAGGCATGTCACACCCCTGCTTCTATATGTCCTGCATAGTGCCACACCGGGCAACGCATAGGCCCCTCGCACAAGACCTGCCGAGAGACAATTTCCAGTGGGCATGCGCGACAGCCCTGTGCCACGAAGCTGCTGCTACGCGATGGGCAGCGTGGCATGGAGGCAGTCCATGGCCGGACAAAATTTATGATTTTTCATTTAGTATAAATAGGACACTTAGCTCCTAAAATCTTTTTATCACGAAATATTTTTGGAGATACGGAAAGGAGAGAGGGGAGAATGAAGAAAACTCTACCTAGGGTTCAAAAACTTTCATTGTCTTTTACCATTTTTGTAAGTACTTTACTTTAAACATGTTTTTAGTAATGGTATGAACAAGACTGGCTAAAACTTTTCCTCAAGGGTTGAGGCTACATGATATGAATGTAATTGCTAGATTTTCATCTTCGGTTCGAGTTTTAGTTGTTGTTTTGTCTTGCATTCTTAATCACTATTGTTTTTATGCTTGATCACCATGAAAACGAACTTCTTAAACTTAGGCAAAAGCTTGAAAGAGTAACCCTAGGTTAGAACGAAAGAATGCAGGGAGAAAGTTCTTGTCTTTACGACAGGATTCGCTATTAGGATAACAATTATACCTAATTCACCTTGTGTCACGACCCGCACGTACACCCAAGTCATAGACATGGGACAAGGAGCCCCGAAAGACCCCAAGCCGACCCATGGCATGAACATACATCTATTCCATTCATATAAGCAGAAAACTTAACATAAGAAAACGAAAACATATCATAATAACGGAGAACATACAACACATAATCCATACATGACGACTGAATACAACTTATAGTCTGAAGAGCCTCTAATCATGAAAGACAGGTTGATGGGACAACACCCCCAACTAACCCTACGATACTGAAAAAAGAGAAACAATAGAGTCTGGCCCTCAGAACATGAGGACTCACCAAATAAGCTAAAAGTAAACTCTGAGAAGCTACTGAGGAGGGTGAACCTGAGAGCTGGATCTTGTATCATGAAACAATATAGCATCGAAAGTATGCGGTCAGTACGTGGAATGTACTGAGTATGCAAGGTAAGTAAAACGGATATTTAAAACATGTATAAAACTCATAAGTGATCATAAGAATAGGACAACATGCTCATAACATAATTATCGTAATATGACATAAGGCTCAAGGTTTTCGAAATATTCGTAACGTAAACATAATCACAATCATTATAAGAGAGCATTACTTAACTAACTTGAGCCAACACTTATAATCATAAACATGCATAAATCATGAGGAACAATGAGAGATTCTCTTAATTGACATATCCCATATGAGCACACATGAAGCCCAACTTGTAACCCTAGTCGGGAGGGTGTTCGTACCTTGCCAAGGGTAGGAACCATGAAGGGTCTGATCACACACGAAAAGGGCCACTTGGTCCAGGGACAAACATGAAAGGGTCCCAACAAACCTACGGTGGCACGTAGTTCATGAGATCTGGGGCTTAACATAGGCCCCGAACCTACTCGGTGTTTGATACTACTCCCAAAACGTATATAGTGCTCATAATAATACATACATGAGTTCATGGGCTAGTTAAATCATGATAATCGTAAACATATTTGAACATATAAGAGCTATACATGACTTGAGGCCTGTGGGTCGACCAAAAACATAATTCATGATTGATAAAATTCATACATACTTGTAGATCATGCATATAGCTTGAAATTAATAAGTTCATAATAGATAACATAATAATTTCACAAATAAATTCATAATTAATGTTAGGTTTATCAAATACTCTGATGGATCAATGGATCATAAATTGATTCATCATGGGGCATGCATAATCAAGCTTAGTTGCTTAGAAATTCAAAATCAACAATATTATACCCAATTTAAATCTCAAAGATGATCAAAATCAGTAGATTAAGATAAGATTTCAAAATCACAACACCCATACTTAAGTCATTTACTTTCATAATAATCCAATACAAAACCCCATGAGTTTCTGATAATTTATAAGCAAAATCATTGAAAGAATCCACCCATTGAAGACCTTACATACCTAGAATTATCAACTCCTAACTCTCCTTAAAAGCCCAAGAAAGAAATTGAAGGAATTGAGGTGAAAAGCTTGAAATCTCCCCTTTATTTCCCTCTCAAAGTCTTGCATGCATGAATGGGAGTTTAGAATAGGTCATCCTCTTTAAACCCAGCTTTTCCAAAGCCAAAATGACGTAGTTTAGGGTCTCAAAGTGTAGAAAAGTCGAAATTGCCCTTGAAATTAAATCCCTGAAAACTGTCTTGGGTGGACCAACGACCGACCCAACGGGTCGTGACAACATACCACGGCTCGTGGTATTGAGTCGTTTAGTCCATTGCTTCATCACATGCCTCAGACCCTTCGCATGATTCGTCAGGACGAGTCATGACTGCAAAGGATGAGTCGTTGGATCGACCGTCGTCAAGTCCTTGACCAAATCTGGCTTTCCTTCCCACGAGCCTCATCACAACTCGTGGTGACCTCCAATGAGTCGTTGTTTCCATACGTTGCCTGTACTGGAACCTTCAACCCACGAACGATGATGTGAAACAATGGGTCGTCCCTCTTAACCACTAATCGTGGCATGCCCCGTTGCTTCCTCCTCAGCCTAAGTCAAAACCTCCCCACGACTGGTGAAAACGACTTGTTGTTCCTGACAACAGGTCGTGGAACCGTCCGTTTTCTCCACTGTTTCCCCAATTTCCCAAACCACGACAGCTTGCGACGACTCGTGGTACCCTACCACAAGTCGTAGGGTCGTCCGTTTTGTGATGTTTTTGCCAGTTTTCTGCACCTTTCAAATTTAACTCTCGGGTCTATTCTTAGGCCTTTCTGGGGTATTGCTATATCTCCCCCTTGGAAACATTCATCCTCGAATGTAGGAAACAAGAAGAAAACAGAAACATACAATTATCATACTCAAATTCTGACTATTTAATCGAAATTTTCACGGAATGACTACATCTGAATAAAACCACATAGCTAAACTGATCTTATACTTCACATACACATTTAAACACATAAAAGAAACTTGCACACATAAACTGAACATGAAAACTAAATGGGATCATGGGGAAAAACTGATACCTCAAGTCGGAACTGAGCCTGTAGAGAACAAATGTGGATATCTAGCCATCATATCCGCTTTCGCTTCCCACGTAGCCCCCTCAACATGATGATTCCTCCATAGTACTTTCACTAAAGCTACTTCCTTGTTCCTTAGCTTACGGACTTGACGATCCAAGATTTCAACGGGGATTTCTTCATAATTGAGGCTTTCTTTTATCCCAATACTGTCTACCGGAACTACCAAGGATGGATCACCCAAACACTTTCTCAAAAGAGACACATGAAACACCGGACGAACTGAAGATAACTCCGAGGGAAAGTACAACTCATACGCCACCTTACCAACTCTTCTCACAACCCGGTAGGGACCAACATAGCGGGGACTAAGTTTCCCTTTCTTTTCGAACCGCATGACTCCCTTTATGGGAGATACCTTTAGAAATACCCAGTCGTCCACATCAAACTCCAAATCCCTTCTCCTCATATCAGTGTACGATTTCTGACGACTCTGAGAAGTTTTTAACCGATCTCTTATCAACCGGACCTTTACCATGGCCTTAAGAACCAAATTAGGTCCTATCATGGCTGCCTCACCAACCTCAAACCATCCAATGGGCGATCTGCACCTTCGCCTGTAAAGAGACTCGAACAGTGCCTTCTGAATACTAGAGTGATAACTGTTATTATAGGCAAACTAGATCAAGGGAAAATGATCATCCCAACTACCTTTAAAGTCCAATACAAATTCCCTCAACATATCTTCAAGATTTTGGATTGTTTGTTCCGCCTGGCCATCCGTTTGCAGATGGAATGCTGTGCTGAACTTAATCTGAGTCCCAAGTCCCTTCTGAAAAAACCGTCAGAATTGGGAGGTAAACTGACTACCTCGGTCTGAAATAATAGAAAAGGGAACTCCATGAAGTCGAACCAACACCCGAATATACAACTTTGCATAATCATCCGCTGCATCCGTGGTCTTGACCGGTTGGAAGTGTGCAGCCTTTGTTAACCTGTCTACCACCACCCAAATAGAGTCATAGTGCAAGCGAGTACGAGGTAAACCTATAACAAAATCCATATTAATTTCTTCCCATTTCCAAGTGGGGATGCTGGTATCCTGAAGTATGCCTCCCAACCATTGATGCTCAACCTTCACTTGCTAGAAGTTTGGACATTTTGCTATGAACTCCACAATATCCTTCTTCATACAATCCCACTAATAGATTTCTCGCAAGTCCCGATACATTTTCGTGGATCCTGGATGAATAGAATATCTGGTACCATGTGCCTCGTGCAATATCTGAATTCTTAGGTCACCTACATCTGGGACAAATAAACGACCCTGGTATCGTAGCACACCATCTCCCCCTTGGGAGAAAACCTCCACCTTTTGACTCTGCACTGCCTCCTTCATCTTCCTCAAATGGGATCCTCATCATGCCTGGATTTAACATCAACCACCAAGGACGATTCTAACCCATTCTTCAAAATAACGCCGCCATCGGTTGAGTCGATCAATCTAACACCCAACCTCGCGAGTCGGTGGACTTCCTTCACCAACTCCTTCTTCCCCTCATCCACATGGGACACACTTTCCATAGAGAGTCTACTAAGCAAATCCTCCACCATATTTTCCTTGCTCGGGTGGTAGAGGACACTCATGTCATAGTCCTTTAGCAACTCCAACCACCTTCTTTGCTGAAGATTTAGATCCTTCTATGTAAACACATATTGCAAGCTCTTATGATCCATAAATACATTCAAATGAACCCCATACAAGTAATGCCGCCATATCTTCAATGCAAACACCATCGCGGCCAACTCAAGATCATGGGTTGGGTAATTCTTTTTGTGGACCTTTAATTGTCGTGAGGCGTATGCTATCACCTTCCCTCGCTGCATCAACAGACACCCCAGTCTGACTCTCGAAGAATCACAATATACCACAAATCCATCGGTACCCTCGGGTAAAGTCAACTGAGTCGGGTCTTCAATTCCTAGAAGCCTTTCTCACAATCCTCTGACCATTGGAACTTCACCTTTTTCTGAGTCAACCTGGTCAAAGATGCCGCAATAGATGAGAAACCCTCAACAAACCTCCGGTAGTAGCCTGCTAGGCCCAAGAAACTCCAAATTTCTGAAGGATTCACCAATCTAGGCCAGTTCTTCACTACTTCAATTTTCTAAAAATCGACCCTTATGCCCTCACTCGATACCACATGGACCAGAAATACCATCGAGTCCAGCCTAAATTCAATCTTTCCAAACTTTACATACAACTGATGATCCTTGAGGGTCTGAAGTATTGTCCTCAAATGAGCGGCATGCTCCTCCTTGCTCCGGGAGTATATAAGGATGTCATCAATGAAAAAAATCACGAACATGTCCAAATATTCCTTGAATACCTAGTTCATTAGGTCCATAAAAGTTGCAGGAGCATTGGTTAGTCCAAAAGACATAACTACAAACTCATACTGGCCATATCGGGTTCTGAAGGCTATCTTTGGAATGTCACACTCCCGAACTCTGAGCTGGTGATATCCATACCTGAGATCTATCTTCGAGAAACACCTGGCATGCTGGAGCTGGTCAAATAAATCAGCAATCCTGGGAAAGGGGTACCTGTTCTTGACAGTGACCTTATTAAGTTGTCGATAATCAATACACATCTGAAGGGAACCGTCCTTCTTTTGAACAAATAGAACCGGTGCACCCCATGGAGACTTTCTTGGTCTAATGAAACCATTATCCAACAAATCCTTTAACTGATCCTTTAACTCCCTTAGCTTGGCTGGAGCCATCATGTAAGGAGGGATAGAAATAGGCTGTGTATCAGGTAGTAGATAAATATCGAAATCAATCTCCCTCTTTGGAGGAACACCTGGCAAATCATCAGGAAACACCTATGGATATTCGCACACCACCAGAACTGACTGAATAGTCGTGGTCTCGAACTGCACATCCTTAACCCTAACTAGGTGGTACACACAATCCTTAGAGATTATCTTTCGGGCCTTATGATAGGAAATGAACTGATCGGCTGGTACGGTTGAATTACCCTTCTATTCCAAAACTAACTCCCCCACAAATTGGAATTCCACTGGACGGGTCCAACAATTAATCGAAGCATAACATGCAAAAAACCAATCCATACCCAAAATGATGTCGAAATCCGTCATGGCCAATTCTACTAAGTCCGCGGAGGTAATCTTATGTAACACCATAATGGGGAAACCTCTATATACCCGCCTAGCTACGATTGACTCACCAACTGGAGTAGACACGGAGAATGGTTCGGACAGAATTTCAGGACAAACTCCAAACTACTAACAATGTAAGGGGTCACAAAAGACAAGGTAGCGCCTGGATCTAGCAAAGCATAAGCATCGATATGGAAGACTTTCAACACACCCGTGACCACATCTGGCGAAGCCTCCTGCTCCTAGCGAGGAGAGCATAAAACCTATTCCAATGCTAACCACCTGCCGAACTAATTGAGGCACCTTACTGAGGGAGTCGTGATGCTGGAGCGGTAGAATTGGCTGTACGACAATCTCTAATCCTATGCTCGGGTTTGCCACACCCGAAGAAAGCATCTGCGCTGACCAGGCACCTCCCGAGATGATTTTTGCTACATCTCGCACACACTGGGAAAGTGCGCTCCACCTGTATGCTACCCTGATCCTTCGAGCCTGGTACCCTGCTCCTCTGGTCTCCCCTGAACCTGGGCGACATGCTAGCCAATGATGGAGCTGGAGCAGTCATCCTGTGCTGAGACTGCTGTCGTGATCCACCTCTTGACCTGGTTTGAGAAGCCCTGTAGCCGTCGGTCCTGTCCTTCTTTGCCTCTCTCTGCATCCTATAGAACGACTCCATCTACTAGGCATGCAATATAATACGGGGAAATTCGATGTCCTAGTGTAGCATGGCGATCCGGCAATCCTTATCCAATATATCTGCTACTCCATGCACAAAGCGGCTCACCCAAGTCCGCTGATCCGCTACCAACTCCGGAGCATATTTAAATAGCTGAGTGAAATCCAAGGCATACTCCTGGACTAACATTTTTCCCTATTTCAAATTCACAAACTCCGCTGCCTTGAGCTCCCTTATCTCCCGAGGGAAGAACCAATCCATGAACGCAGTATGGTCATCCTAACCTATCGGGCCTGCACCTACTACCCTAGAACCTCTCCATTTCTTGACCTATATATGTGCTACCCCCTTGTGCTGGTACGAGGTCAAATCAACACATTCCCCATTATTCACCCCCATAACCTGGGTGATCTTCAGAATTTCCTCAATAAAGTCATGTGGATCCTCGTCCACTTTCGACCCTGTGAACTCCAAAGGGCTCATCCTCAGAAAGTCCCTCACCCTAGCAGCTGCCGCATTCCCATTTTGCAGATAATGGGCCACCATCTGATTCTGGACCTGGGTTGTCATGGCCTGTGCCAACATCTGGATTGCCTCGCTAAACTCAGCATGGGCGGTTGGCTCTGGTATGTGCTCCTCATGAACGGGTGGGGCTAACTGATGTCCTCCATCATGGGCACCCTCATGATCATCACCATTACCATTCCTCTTGCCATTTACTTGGCGTGGAGGAATAATTCTGCAAATGCGAATAGCACGAATTAGAGGAGTAAAGAACGTTTCATCACACGACATAAATCATGAAAGAAGGGAACATTCCTAAACATTTAGTAGCCTATTTGTCATAAATGTGGCGCGCTTCACACCCATGAAAAAGACTCTACTTAATGCGGATTTCAGACACCCTAGGACACTTCAAACCTATGGCTCTGATACAAAGTTTGTCACGACCCGCACGTACACCCGAGTTGTAGACACGGGACAAGGAGCCCCGAAAGTCCCCAAGTCGACCCATGGCATGAGCATACATCTATTTCATTCACATAAGTGTAAGACTTAACATAAGAAAACGTAAACCTGTCATAATAACGAAGAAAATACAACAAATGATAACGTCTGAATACAACTTATAGTCTGAAGAGCCTCCAATAATGAAAGACGGGTTGATGGGACAACACCCTCAACTAACCCTACGATACTGAATCTGAAAGAGAAACAATAGAGTCTGAACATATGGCCCTCGGAACATGAGGACTCACCAAATAAGCTGAAAGTGAACTCTGAGAAGCTACTGAGGAGGGTGATCCTGAGAGGCGGATCCTGTATCATGAAATGATACAGCATAGAAAGTATGCAGTCAGTATGTGGAATGTACTGATTATGCAAGGTAAGTAAATGGACATTTAAAACATGTATAAAACTCACAAGTGATCATAAAAATAGGACAACATGCTCATAACATAATTATCGTAATATGACATAAGGCTCAAGGTTTTCAAAATATTCGTAACGTAAACATAATCACAATCATTATAAGAGAGCATTACTTAACATAACTTGATCCAACACTTATAATCATAAAAATGCATAAATCATGAGGAATAGTGGGATATTCTCTTAACCGACATACCCCATATGAGCACACATGAAGCCTGACTTGTAACCCTAGGGACAAACATGAAAGGGTCCTAACATACCTACAGTGGCACGTAGTTCATGATATCCGAGGCTTAACATGGGCCCCGAACCTACTCGGTGTTCGATACTACTCCCAAAACGTATATAGTGCTCATAATAATATATACATGAGTTCATGGGCTAGTTAAATCATGATAATCATAAACATACTTGAACATATAAGAACTAGCCATGTCGGCCAAAAACATAATTCATGATTGATAAAATTCATACATACTTGTAGATCATGCATATAGCTTGAAATTCATAAGTTCATAATATATGACATAATAATTTCACAAATAAATTCATAATTCATGCTAGGCTTATAAAATACTCCGATGGATCAATGGATCATAAATCGATTCATCATGGGGCATGCTTAATCAAGCTTAGTTGTTTAGAAATTAAAAATCAACAATATTACACCCAATTTAAATCTCAAAGATGATCAAAATCAGTAGATTAAGCTAAGATTTCAAAATCACAAGGCCCATACTTAAATCATTTACTTTCATACAAATCCAATACAAAACCCCATGAGTTTTTTTTATAATTTATAAGTAAAATCATTGAGTAGGAGCATGGGTGTGGAAGAATCCATCCATTGAAGACCTTACATACCTGGAATTATCAATTCCCAACCCTCCTTAAAAGCCCAAGAATGAAATTGAAGGAATTGAGTTGAAAAGCTTGAATTCTCCCTTTGAACCCCCTCTCAAACTCTTGCATGCATGAATGGGAGTTTAGAATAGGTCATCCTCTTTGAACTCACCTTTTCCAAAGCCAAAATGACGTAGTTTAGTGTCTCAAAGCATAGAAAAGTTGAAATTGCCCTTACAATTAAATCCCTAAAACCTGTCCCGGACGGACCAACGACCAACCCAACGGGTCGTGACAACATACCACAACTCGTGGCATCGAGTCGTTGAGTCCACTGCTTCATCACATGCCTCAGATCCTTCCACTACTCGTCAGGATGAGTCGTGACTACAAAGAACAAGTCATTGGATTGACCATCGTAAACTCCTTGACCAAATCTGGCTTTCCTTCCCACGAGCCTCACCACGACTCGTGGTGACCTCCAAAGAGTCGTGGTTTCCAGCTATTGCCTACACTGGAGCCTTCAACTTACGGAAGATGACATGAAACAACGGGTCGTCCCTCCTAACCATAAATCATGGGATGCCCCATTGCTTCCTCCTTAGCCTAAGTCCAAACCTCCCCACGACTAGTGACAACAACTCGTTTTTCCCGACAACGGGTCGTGGAACCGTCCGTTGTCTGCACTATTTCCTCAATTTTTCAAACCACGATAGCTTGTGACGACTCGTGGTACCCTACCATGAGTCGTAGGGTCATCCGTTCAATGATATTTTTGCCCATTTTTTTCACTTTTCAAATTTAACTCCCGGGTTTATTCTTAGGCCTTTTCGGGGTATTACACCTTTCTTGGTTAATAAAACGGGATTATAGCTAGACACCGACTTAGAACTGTCACATCACCGCTCATAGAAGTAGTTGTGAAGCTAAGTTAGGTTAAATGATTAGAGGTACGAATGTCCATAATCAAGCGTATAAACCCCGTAGACCATATTGTCACGACCCAAACATAGACCCGGATCGTAACACGGGACAAGGAACCTTGAGAGGCCCCAAGTCGACCCATGGCATAAGGATATCTAACTCCAAATCTCTAAATGCGAACTATTGAGCATAAGACACAACATAAACATGAACGTAACATAGAAAATCATAACATTCAGAAGTACTAGACATACACATAAGCTGAGTACTACATACGATCGGAAAGCCTCTATCATATAAGATGGGTTGATTGGATAGTACCCCCAACTAACCCGGCCAAAGTTGAAACAAAAGAACATCATAAATGTCTAGTCATACGGCCCTCAGAACATGAATCACCAACAAGCTGATAACAAACTCTAGAATGAACTAAGGATGGAGATGAGCCTGAGAGCCGGGTCCTGTATCATGAAACGATACATCACAGACAGTATGCGGCCAGTACGTGAAATGTGTAGAGTATTCAAGGTAAGTAAAACGGACATTTAAAATATGTAAAAACTCATAAAAACATCATGAGAGTAGGACATCATGCTCATATCATAAATATCATTACATAACATAAGGCCCAAGGTTTTCAAAACATTTGTAATACAACCGTAATCATAATCATGAGAGAAAAGCTATATTTAACATAACTTGAGCCAATATATATAATGATAAATATGCATAAACCATGAGGAACAATGGGAGATTCTCATAACCGACATACCCCGTATGAGCACACATGGAGCCCGAATTGTAACCCTAGTCGGGAGGGTGTTCGTACCTTGCTAAGGGTAGAACCATGAAAGACGTGATCAAATATGAAAAGGGCCATTTTTATTGGGGAAAGTCACAAGGAGGTCCCAAAATATCCTATGGTGGCACTTAGTTTATGAGATCGGGGGTAGAACCTAAGGCCTGAACCTACTCGGTGTTAAATACTACTCTCAAAACATATATAATACTCATAGTATAATATGCATGAATTCATAGGCTAGATTAATCATAATAATCATGAACATACTTGTATATACGTGAACTAGTAATGGCATAAAGCCCCTGAGTCGGCCAAAACATAATCATAATTCGTAGGTTTCATGCATACTTGAAAATCATACGTATAACTTGTAAATCATCAAATCATAATGGGTATTTGAATAAATTCATATTTCAAATTATAAATCATGTTGGGTTTGTAAATATCAACAATTTAAGTAAAGATCATAACCTGATTCATCATAGATTATACATAATTAGGCTTAATTTAGTAGAAATTGAAATCAATAATTTTATAGTCAAAATAGTTGTAAAATCTAATCAAAATTCATAAAATATGATGTAAATCACAATTTAGAACAAACCATTGGTAAATCATTAAAATTCCACAAGATTGGAGTTAAAACCCCATGAGATTTTTGATAAATTTTTCATAAATTAAAAGAGATTGGGCATGAGTATTAACGGAAACACCCATTCATAACCCTACATACCTGGGTAAGATCATATTTTAAAGTTTCTTGAATTCCCAAGGGAGAATTGATGAAGGAGAGCTTGAGAATAGGCTTGACTTCTCTTGATTCTTCCTAATTTTGCATGCATGGGAATGACTATGCAAGGGGGACTTAACCTATCTTAACATGCCCAAAAAATAACATAAAATGACGTAGTTTATGGCCCTAAAGAATAGGAAGGATGAAAATACCCCTAATGAAATCACCTTGAAAACTTGCACTAGTCGATCCCACAGACGTACCTATGAGTCGTTGGAGGCGACCATGACTCGTGGTATGATCCGTCGTCTGCACTGCCCAAAACATAACCTCAGAGACATACCATGACTCGAAAAGATGAGTCATGGTTCCTTCTGAGGGGTCGTTGTATCAATTGTTAGTTTCCCCCTGAAGATTCTGAACTTCCGTCACAACGAGTCTCACCATGACTCGTGGTTGCTTCCAACAAGACGTGGTATCCATCCGTCAAGTCCACTGGAAATCTAGCACTCCAACAACGACTAGCTACCACAGGTCGTAACATCTTACCACGACTACTAATAATGACCCGTGGTTCCCAGTGGCCCGAGGCATCCCCAACTGCACGTGTCACATACCAACCATGACTACTAACAAGGACTCGTGGTTCCCAACCACGAGTCGTTACATCATCCGTCTTGCACTTTTTCCCCAATTTTCAGCCAACTTCCATTTTTGATCCCGGGTTTAATCTTAGGCACTTTCGGGGTATTACACACATCCACAGTGTTAATTGCTCACGAATTAGGACGTTACATCCCCACTCAATGATTTAGGTGTGAGACTAGTTTGTTGTGTTTAGAGGCTCGAGAGATCATGAACACTGCATATTAATTCTGTGAGACAACAACTGAAGTTTATATACTTGAACCATTGTGAATTATAACATTGCATGATTGTCAGGCATTAACTCTAGATGCTTCTTATTATTGTTTGCTGAGTATTTTGTGATCATCACTTAGATTTAGTTTAAACAACCGAAATCTCTATAATCAACACTAGTGAAATTTAATATAGCACTGGCAATTGAATATTCGTTAAAATAAGTCCAGTTTCTGTGGGTTCCATATTCAGCTCTTAAAAGAGCCACTATATTATTTGTACAACCGCGTACGCTTGTGCGTGTGCTGGGTGCAACATGCACACACATTGGAAAAGTTCTAGATATCAAATTGAAAGAATGGAGTATACAAAAAATCACTCACATAATGGCACAAATGGTTCAATAATGGCAATCAAGATTACATAAACACATATATCCATATTGAATGTTTCACATTATTAAGCCAAATATTTCAAACATAGGAGTCAAGTTTATAATGTGTAAGTGTTATTACCTTTTCATGCATTTTTGACTGAATTATACAAAGTATCAACGATACTCTAAGTGAAGAAGCTAACATTCATAAGGTCTCAAGTTCTTGTTCTCCTCATGACTAATTTTCCCTTAAGATAGTTGTTATCCATCTATCATCGGAAGCAGTCATAACTATGACCTAAAAATATCTAGACCCTCTAATCAGTTCTAAGGGACTATCCACCATAAACGTACCAAAAACAAAAATTAGGGGAACCAGAATAAAAACAAAACTAAAAATACCACAAATATACTACAAGCTAGCAGGACTCAATTCATATATCACAAAAAAATCTAGGCCTACCATGAAAAATTTAACAATGAAAGCATACATGGCCTAATGAAGTTTACTTCTCCTACCCTACACAAAATCAATAGCACTGTCCTCAGTGCTAAAACAATAAAGCATAAGTAAAAAAGAGTGAAAGAAGAACTCCCTAGGCCTAATCCTCATCGTCTATGGGGGAAAAAGCAGCTTACCCCATCTCAGAGTCATCTCCATCATCAAACTCCAAATCGGAGTCAACTCTAGCCTGCTTCTCATAAGTGGCATCATCATTACTGAAGGACTTTTCAAAAGCGGCCCAACTCTGCAGAGAGCTCTCAAATTCTCGCTTAATGGGTAGTACATATTAAATTGTTGTAGCTTCTCCTCCGTCACTCCACTCATCCTCAGTTGCAACATCTATATGTCATACTAGTGAGTAAGAACATTATCAATGAGCGTATCACGCTCACTGATAGACAACACAAACCATGTATACCCTTCGGCTCCTTTGTCTTCGTCATATCTAGCCTTATCAGGTCATATTGTGGTCTATAGTCAAAAACCTCCTCTCCAATCTGCTACTCTCTCATAAATCAGGTCAAGAGACCCTCAAAACTAAATCTATGCTCTTTCTTCACCCTCACTCTCCAATACATCCTTAATTATCACCCCAATATTAATTGGCCTCTCTGTCATGAAATAAAAAATGAGACAAACTCTCTCCTTCGTTGCATGAGTCACATACTTCTCAGGCACCAAACAAGCACAAATAGTTGTTAGCCATATTCTAGCCTCTCTACTTATGTGTGCTTAAGGGAAATACACGTGATAATCGTATTATTGGTGGTGGGCCCACCTTGCAATTGAATTTGGGACATTGAGAGTATGTATAATTTCCCTATATGGGGGTCTCAAAATAATTTCTTTAAATGGTTGTGGGTCAATACTAGGCATACCAAGTAATCTATTCAAAACAGCGGGAGAAAAATTCACAATTTGCCCTCTAATCTTAACTTGGTTCGACCTCTCCTTCAGCTCCCAATTTGACAAAAATTCCCTCACCATATTCAAATTACACTTCCCCAGATCATTAAACACAAAGTCCAACCCAAAAGTATGTATTCTTTCAATAATATGAGGAAATTTGGGTGATAAGCTATCTCTATCAACAAATAATTCATGTGAATATTTTGATTCTTTATGCTCTTTAAACCACTTTTTACCTTCTTACTCCGTGACCCAACGAAGTCCATAATGCTTTGGTTGTTGTGGTGGAATGCTTGCATCCACCATTGGTGCCTCTTGAGTTCCCCTTGACCTCTTGTTTCCATGGATTGAAAGAAGTCACACCCTTTCCTTTGTTGACTTTTGGAGCCATTGTTGGTGACATTTCAAGAAGAATGATGTTCTTTATGATTTGGGTGAAGATGTTTTGAAGAATTTGTGAGAAAGATGAAGTTTTGGAGAAATAATTTTAAGATAAATAGGGGTGTGCGGCATGCNCTTTATGATTTGGGTGAAGATGTTTTGAAGAATTTGTGAGAAAGATGAAGTTTTGGAGAAATAATTTTAAGAGAAATAGGGGTGTGCGGCATGCCCTAGTTGAAAAATAAGGAGAAAAATTAGGTTTTTGCTTTTTAAAACACTCTTGGGTCGGTTGACCTTCTTGACCCATGATATTTTTGGCCTGGAATCTCTTCTCCATGATGCGCTAGTATGTGCGCTGAATTGGCCTCGCATCATGGCATTGCCTACACACGCTGGCCTGCATGTTGTGCTGGTCTATGCACTGCCAGGCTTGTGCATCGCACTGCTCCATGCGTTGCAGGGCCTATTTTTCCTGTACCTCGTTTTTGATAGTTATGCTCGAAAATTCTTTTTTTTTTGTGGTTTATCACTTAATTCCTGCACATTTGGACAAACACATAAACTCAAAAAAAAAACAAAATTTACAAGACCTTGGGTTGCCTACCAAGCAGCACTAATCTAACATCATAGCATGATACATGTATCTTAATTACTCAGACTTCATTAAGATACCTATTTGGATCATGGTCACATGCAATGAACCTCATTTTGAGGGTTAGGAACGGTATTACTAGGAAAAGTGCCCTTTCACCTCTGATTTAGTGCTACCAAGATTTGCCCCACTTTCTGCTCTAGTTGCTTTATAGAGGTCGAATATGTGTCAACCAGCTGACTCAAGATTGAAAGCTCACTCCTCATCTCTTTGACTCCTATGTGGAGTCAACTTTTTTCATCATTTGGCTCATCATGTCCTCCAACCTTGTGGTTCCATGAGTCGTTTGCAATAGGCTCTCTAGCTCTTGGAGGTACATAGACTCTATTCCTGTCATTCTTTGGAACATCTCTATTTATCTATTCACCTTGGCCCCTCTCCCTAGTCCCAGACCTATCATAATTGTTGTTCCCATAGTAGTTTAGACCTTGATTTTCTTGCCCTTGATGCCAAAAGTCTTGGTTAGACCCATGGGCGTAGCTCGGAAATCCCCCTGATTATTCACAAAGTTAGCCTCCTCTTCCACATTAGGTTAGTTATCTTCATACCTGGGTCCCTTCTCTTGATCTTTCACCGAATGCACCTTATGTATTTAGTGTGGTTAGATGCTTGGTGATGAGTTTTAACTAGGTCTTGCGATGGTCCATGTCTTGGTCCCGTTCTTCTTCCTTTTTCTGCTGCTCTATTGTCAAACCTCTAGAATAGTTTATTGAAACAACCTTGGATTCTCTAGTGTGCAATACCCTGTTGGTCTTTGTCATCTTATCTAGTATTTCACCGGTGATATATTGTGAGTTTACAGCACTTTCGACGCTTAAAACTGAGAAAATAGCATGGACATAGGTATGTTTATATGGATATAAGGCACTTTTACTTTGATTTCAGGAAAAATAAGTGTTGGAGCAAAGATGTGCAAAAGAAGCCTAAAAATGCAGAAAAACAGCCAAAGTACTAGTCTTAGTGTGAGTCGTGCGTTGATTGTATGAGCCATACTAAGAATCGTGATAAAGTTAAGAAGGCTGAATAGAGAAGAAGGTAACTTACGACTCTTAGTATGAGCCGTACCAGGATGGTACGTGCTGTAGTTGGAGTGGTGGAAAACATTAGATAATTTGCACAAGGTAACCTCTTGGTACGGGTATAACCCACGAGTCGTAGCACTTACATACGACCTGTACTATGAGCCGTGATGAGCTCCAGTGGTTATTCAAGACTTGGTGGAATATAAAACACTACAGACAGTCCGAGTCATGGAAAGAAGGTACGAGTTGTACCACAACACTCGTGAAACATTTTAGAAGATGTTAGAGTTCTCAGGACCAAACCATGGATGCATTGTATGACTCATAGGAAAAAGGTACGAGTCATAGCAACTCCCAACACTTAGCCAACATTTCAGCAAGCCAAGGACGTACGAGAGGTAGTTACGATCTATACAATCCTGCTACGGATCGTATGACAAGTCATGGCACAGGTGGCACCAATTATGGAAAATCTCCCTGTTAGCTTAGGAAAAGGTTTCTGATGTCTGTCCAAATACCTTTTATGTTTTATTTTCATTACGAATCAACAGAGAATCAATAGAGAACATAGAATTGAGTAGTTTTCGTGTGATTAACACTTCTTGGGAGAAATTCTTGATTTCTTTATCAATTGTTCTTGAGATTATTCTTGCATATTCAAAGGAGTTTTTTTTCTCTCAACTATTGCTATAAGTATTTAATTATGTGTTTGTTTATAAATGCACGTTACAATCTTACAACCATGAGAGGCTAAAACCTCCACAACTAGAGGTTGTGGGAACCATGGTGGATTAACAAACTAGGGTTGCACAAAAGTGATTCAAAATCAATGCAAAAAGCTTGTATTGTATTCTCTTCATGCTTAAACGTTTCTTAACAGTGTACAATGTTAGGACTTTCCCAAATTCTTTCTTTCTTAAACCTAGAGAGGTAGAGATTAGGAAAAGAGAATTACAACAAATCCTTGATATTGGTGATCATTGTATTAACTTGAGCTGTGGTTGCAGGATAGTTAAGTTTGGAACATATTGATAACGGTTAGTTTGAAATCACTCATGAGACCTGACCCATTGATTGAGTATAGTCATCCAATAGGGATGAACCAGTCATTTGGATGAACCCTATTTATCATTTCTATAAGTAAGCATTGGGATTGATCACGTGTGTATACCTGAAGTACTTATGAACCGATGGGGAACACATACCCTAGTTATTTGCAAATCTCGATTTAATTCACAGTTATAAACCCCCCATTTGGAGATAACTTCCCAACAAGTTCACTTATTGGCATTAGTATAGATCTTCCATATTACCTGTGAGTTCAACCCCAACCTCTTAGGTTCTTTATTGACAACGTCTGCTTCATACTTCAGTAGGAGTTGTGAGTTTGAACATTATCAAAAAGTGGCTTCGTTGCTGGGGAATACGGCTAAGACTAGATTAATTTCTTGTAATTGAGTTTTGGTTGTTATTTCCTGAGTTACGTTTTATTATTCTGTGATATCCACAGGTTGTTTCTCGGTGAATGCAAGCACTCGGAGTAGTGGAAATCCCCTAATTCCTTTGAATCTCAAACTCGAACGAACACTACGTAGAATGGAGAACCAGGAGCAGAGAGATGCCCGTAGCTGAAGAAGCTAGGCAAGCCGAGCTATCTCGGCAAGCTGCACTTCAAGATGTGGAGGATGCTAGAGCTGACGTTGTAAATGGTGGTCAACATGGGAGGGGCAACAGAGGTCATAGATTTGTGGTCATGTAGCTGATGACGCCAACCTGCACTTGATGAGCTTCTTTGGAATATGCAAGGCGTATAGGTTGCCCAGAGTCTGCCAAGATGCCATCAGACATAGACTTTTTCCCTTTTCTATGTCTAGGGAAGCCACTTTATGGTAATCAGAGTTGCCCAACGACTCCATAACCAACTGGAGGGAGCTTAAGAAAGATTTCTTCGAGAGATTCTTTCCACCCTCCAGGATGCTACAACACAAGGACAAAATTTATAACTTCTGACAGCTTAAAACTGAGGCACTTCATGAAACCTGACTGAGGTTCAATAAGAAATTGACAAAGTTCCTAAACCATAAGATTCCAGATGATAGTTTGTTGGAAATCTTTTACAGGTCCTTAAAAAACAATACCAAAGATGTAGTATACACAGTGGTGGGAGGAGAGATGAGTCACACCTGGGAGCAAGCTGCTACCATTCTTGAAAGGATGACAAAAACAAACCGGGCATGGCACATCTGAGAGGCAGACATAGTGGCATGTACATATGTTGTTGGTTTGACTGCAAGCCAATGTAGGAAATAAGAAGAGCGTGACCAGGAGTTGGCTCATATACGCTCATCAGTGGATTTCCTTACTAAGCATATCATGGGAGCTGAAACAAGAAAGGTGAATGCAGTTGGGACACAAGAATAAGAGCTAGGGACAGACCACTCAGATTCCAAGGAGGAAGCAAACTTCTTGGACAACCAGGTGGTGGGTTTCCGAGTCAACTCCCAAGGGTCTGGACAAGACACTTGGCACCAAGGTTCTGGAACCAAGGTTGGAACCAATATAGAGACAACTATAATCGGAATGGGTACAGAGACAGTAGCCGAGGTTTTGAGCGCGAAGGAGATTGAGAAGGAATGATGGCTACCAAAACGATCGAGTTAGAGTGTACGTGCCCAAAAATGCATGTGAGTGAGAAGCTGGATAGTCAAATTTTGAGAGCATAATGGCTGAGATTCTGAAAAAGGTAAGGTCCACAGATGATCAGCTAAAGGAAATCCATGGTGATATATCGAGCATGGGTCAGAGAGTGGAGTCACATGCGATGGCTATCCAAAAAATTAAACAACATCTATGGAAACTCTACATCTATGAATCCTAGAAAAAAGGGTACACTACCTAGAAACACAGTCCAAAACCTAAAGAATGATGGTCACTGTTTGGCTGTGATGACTAGGAGTGGAAAGACCATGGTTGACCCCTCTCTATTGGTTGTAATTGAAAGGAAAAAAGATAGAGTGAATGAAGATGATGATGATGTTGCTGAGAAGGAACATAATGAGAATGTGAGTTACCTGAGGTCCCACTTAGAGAAAAAGGGCATGAAGTTGAACAAGGAGCAACGCAAATTTACAAGGCTATCCTACGACCACCGCCACCATTCCCCCAAAGAATGAAGAAGAAGGAGGAGAATGGTAAGTTTCAAAAATTCTTTTCAATGATCAAATAACTATTTGTGAACATACCATTGGTCGAGACGTTGGAACAAATGTCAGGATATGCTAAGTTTATGAAGGACCTTGTGACGAAAAAAAGGTCTGTGAGCTATGAGTCCGTTCATAATGTACACCATTGTGGTTTCATAGCCTCACGAGTCCTAGCCTAGAAAAAGGAAGATCCAGGTGCTTTTACTATTCCATGCACAATCGGCTATGTTGAGTTCATAAGGGCACTCTGTGATCTAGGAGAAAGCATCAATCTAATGCCATTGGTTGTGTTTAAGCAGTTGGGCTTGGGAGCCTCCACACTGACTACCATGCGGCTGCTGATGGCCAACAGAATTTTGAAGAAGCCTATGGGGATCTTGTTTGATGTGCTTGTCAAAGTTCGGATTCATATTCCCAGCAGACTTCGTGATCCTTGATTGTGAGGTTGATTATGAGGTCCCCGTCATTTTGGGGCGACCATTTGTGGCTACTAGGAGGGCCTTAGTAGATGTGGAGGCTATCCATGACAGATTTTGATGTTATCTTTGACATGGATTGGCTACATGCATGTTATGCCTCTGTAAATTGTATAACTCATGTGGTAGAGTTTCGATTTCCGAGTGAGACAGTCCAAGAGTGGAAGGGTAGTTCAACTGTGCCTGTAGGTCACTTCATTTCCTACCTTAAAGACAGAAAGATGATTTCTAAGGGTTGCGTGTATCACCTAGTTCAGGTTAAGGATTTTCACGACCCCAACATACACTCGGATCATAGACACGAGACAAGGAGACCCGAGAGACCCCGAGTCTGCCCATAACATGAGCATACATCTAATTTGATAACATAAACAGAAGACTTAACATAAGAAAACTTAAACATGTCATAAATACGGAAAAAGGATAATAAATATCCATACATGATGGCTGAAAACAACTGGTAGTCTGAAAAGCCTCTAATCATCAAAGACGGGTTGATGGGACAACTCCCCAACTAACCCAACATTTCTGAAACTGAAAGAAAAGCATAGAGTCTAAGCATTTCTCCCTCGGAACATGAGGACTCACCAAGTACGTTGATGGAAATCTCTGAAACACTACTGAGAAGGGTGAGCTTGAGAGTCGGGTCCTGTATCATGAAATGATACAACTAGAAAGTATGTGGTCAGCACTTGGAATGTGTTGAGTATGCAAGGTAAGTAAAACGGACATAAAAAATATATAAAATCTCATAAATGATCAAAAGAGTAGGACCTCATGCTAATATCTTAAACACTGTAACATAACATAAGGCTCAAGGTTTGCAAAACATTCGTAATACAGTCATAATCATAATCATAATAGAAAAACTTTATTTAACTTTACTTGGGACAATATACATAATCATAAACATGCACAAATCATGAGGAATAGTGGGAGATTCTCTTAAGCGACATACCCCATATGAGCACACATGAAGCCTGACTTGTAACCCTAGTCGGGAGGGTGTTCGTACCTTGCCAAGGGTAGAACCATGAAAGTGTGATATCACCATGAAAAGGGTTGTTTGGGCTGGGGACAATCCATAGGAGATCCCAACATACCTACAGTGGCACGTAGTTTACGAGATCCAGGGCAGAACCTGGGCCCCGAACCTACTCGGTGTTCGATACTACTCCCAAAATGTATATAGTGCTCATAGTATAACACGCACGAATTCATGGGCTAACTAAATCATGAAAATCATAAACATACTTCTACATACATGAACTAGCCATGACATAAGGCCCATGAGTCGTCCAAAACATACTTCATGATTCATAAGGCTCGTACATACTCGTAAATCATGTATATAGCTTAAATTTCATAAAATCATAAAGGATAACATAATAAATTCATGTTTTAAATCATAATTCATGCTGGGCTTATAAATATCATCAATGGGTAATTAGATCATAAATCAATCAATCATGGGCCATGCATAATTAGGCTTAAATACATAGAACTTCCAAATCAATAGCATTATAATTTATTTAAATCACAAAAGCTAATTAAAACCCATAGATTATGATAAGATTTTAAATTCACAAAACCCACAACCAAATCATTAGATTTTAAGTAAATCAATTTCGAAACCCCATGAGTTTTCAAGGAAACTTTTGTAAAAATCATAGAGGAGGGGCATGGGTGTGGAAGAAATCACCCATTGACAACCTTACATACTTGGGAATAACTAGTTCTTAACCTCTCTTGATAACCCAAGAAGAAATTGCAATTAATTGATGAGTTCTAAGCTTGAATCATTTTCCCAATTCCCCTACCTTGCATGGGTGAATGAATTGAATGGAAAATTGAACTTAACCCCTTTAAATTTCCCTATTTATAACCCAAAACATCGTAGTTTAGGCTTTATGATCTTAGGAATTTATGAAAAAGCCCTTACTAATTGGCAGAAAAATAACAGTCAAGGATCCCAATGAGGGACCCAACAACTCATCATGAGGGGCCACGACTCGTGGCCTGGGTCGTGAGATACACTGCCAAAATTTCACCCTAGGACCCCACGGAGGACATCACAAATCATGGTGGGTGACCACGACTCGTGGTCACCATCGATGGTCAACACTGCCCAAAAATCCTAGCGCAACATCCAATCTAGGCCACAGTTGACTTCACGAGTCATGAGGCCTGGCCACAACTCGTGGTCATGCCCGTGGTCTCTTCTTCAATTTCTACCAACCCTGCTATACCACGATTCACCTCACGAATCGTGGTCACTCCTCAGGGGCCTCCTCACGGCTCGTCTTGTGACCTGGTGCGACATTTTAGTTTTTCACCGTTTTGACTCCCGGATCTGATCCTTGGGTTCCCTGGGTATAACAAGGATGCTACATCCAAAACCCCAATTATTCAGTCAGTTACTGTAGTGTGCGAATATCCATAAGTGTATCCAGATGACTTACCGGGAATTCCTCCCGAGCGGGAGATCGATTTTGGTATTGACCTTATTCTAGATATGCAACCTATATCTATTCCTCCTAGAGAATGGCTCTAGTTGAGATAAAGGAGTTGAAGGAGTAGTTGAAGGACCTTCTGGACAAGGGCTTCATCAACCTAGAAAATCCCCATGGGGTGCACCAGTCCTCTTTGTCCGAAAGAAGGATGGTTCCCTTCGTATGTGTATTGACTATCAATAATTAAACAATGTTACACTTAAGAATAGGAATCCTATCCCCGGGATTGATGATTTGTTTGACCGGCTTTAGGGTGCTAAGTGCTTTTCAAAGATAGACCTCAGATCCGGATACCATCTGCTCAAAGTTCGGGAGAGTAACATTCCAAAGACAGCCTTCAAGACTCGGTATGGTCACTATGAGTTTGTAGTTATTTCTTTTGGACTAATGAATGCTCCTACAACATTTATGGATTTGACGAACAGGGTGTTTAAGTCATACTTGGATATGTTCGTTATTGTGTTCATAGATGATATTCTCATATACTCTCAGAGCAAGGAGGAGCATGCAACTCATTTGCAGGTGGTGCTACAGACTCTTAAGGATCGCCAGTTGTATGCTAAGTTTAGAAAATGTGAGTTTTGGTGAACTCAGTAGTATTTTTGGGTCATGTGGTGTCAAGTGAGGGCGTACAGGTGGATTCTAAAAAGATAGAAGCGGTGAAGAATTTGCCTAGACTAGTGAATCCTTCGGATATCAGGAGTTTCTTGGGTTTAGCTGGTTACTACTGGAGGTTTGTTGAAGATTTTCATTGATTGCAACACGTTGACTAAGTTGACCCAGAAGAAAGTGAAGTTCCAATGGTTATAGGCCTGTGAGAAGAGCTTCCAAGAGTTGAAGACTCGACTCACATCAGCAATAGTGTTGGCCCTACCTGAGGGTACCGATGGGTTTGCGGTATATTGTGACGCTTCGAGGATCAGCCTTGGTTGTGTACTTATGCAGCACAATAAAGTTATAGCCTATGCATCCAGGCAGCTGAAAGTCCATGAAAAGAACTATCCGACTCACAACCTCGAGTTGGTGGTGGTAGTATTTGTCACGCCCCGCCTTGGGGGGTATGACTGGCACCTGGTGCCCTAGAAGGACCTGGACTACTAACTAGTGGGCTGAGGCACATCTGGTGCCTGGCTAGCTCTATCTCAGGTTCCTAGAAACAAAGTGCTATATAATGGCTGTAAACACAGCCTCCGGCCATCTGGGCCTATAGCCACCTGTACCTGTAATAACAGCTGACCAGAACATACTCAAAATCAGGAACCT
>JACEIK010004980.1:86880-115421 GCA_018107945.1 Datura stramonium
CTTGTCGCGCCAACTTACGGGAGTGCCCCGGAGCCCATCACGGAGGGCAGGGTCCGTGCCACGCTGCCCCTTTGGGCAGCTGGCCCGGCCTTCTCCCGCGCGGTCCCGACTCCACGCTCGTCCGACCATTCTCTGGGCCCCTTTCTCGTACGTATTATATTCTAAAACTCTTAACCAACGTACAAATAGGCCGTCTAAACATTAGATACTTACAGGGTGTAACATCCTTCCCCCTTAGAAACATTCGTCCGAATGTCTTACTTTAGCTTCAGGCTTCTTAACTCTTTTAACTACTCATTCTGGAAAAATTTTGGCAGAGTCTCCCTTGTAATATGGACTATACAAAAATCCTGAATGCAGAAAAGTACAATAAAGGCATTTCACACAACACTATAGCAACTATTTCTCAACAACATTGTATCTAGCTGAGCAGTATATGTAGCACACATCACAGAACAAACCGAATCGTAAACATACCTTAATTTCATAGCCTGGCTAAGTCTGGAACAAATGAGGATATCTGAATTTCATGTCGTCCTCAACTTCCAAGTCATTTCCTCTCTATTCTTGTTTCTCCACAGTACTGTAATAGAAGCAACATCCTTAGTCCTTAACCTGCTAACCTGCCGATCTAATATAGCAACTGGAATCTCTTCATAGGTTTATTACTCGGTAACCTGTACATCCTCAACTGGCACAATTTGGGACGGATCCCTTATGCACTTTCATAGCATCGACGCATGGAATACTGGATGAACAGATTCCAATCCTTAAGGAAAATCTAGCTGGTATGCCACCTAGCCTATTCTCCGGAGTATTTGATATGGCCCAATAAACCTCGGGCTGAGCTTACCCTTTTTGCCAAACCTCATTACGCCCTTCATTGGCAAGATTTTTAGAAATACCCAGTCGCCTACACTGAACTCCAAGTTTCTATGTCGCATATCAGTGTAAGATTTCTGGAGGCCCTAAGCTGTCAGCAGATGTTCTCTAATAAGCTTTACTTTCTCTTCTAGGTGGTGAATTATATTCGGCCCAATTAACCCTGTCTCTCCAACCTCGAACCAACCAACTTGGGACCTATATTTTCGGCTGTATAAAGCCTCATAAGGCACCATATGAATTTTGGAATGATAACTATTATTGTAGGAAAACTCAATAAGGGGTAAATGTTCCTCCCAGCTGCACTCGAAGTCTAGCACGCATGCCCGTAACATATCGTCGAGCGTATGAATTGTACGTTTTTCCTGCCCATGTTTTTGAGGGTGGAATGTTGTACTCAGATGAACTTTGGTTCCCGGACCTCTCTAGAAGGACTGCTAGAACCTAGCTATAAATTGCGCTCCCCTGTCAGAAATGATAGATACTAGGACACCATGTAATATGACAATCTCCCTGATATAATGCTCGCATAATCTTCAGCTGAAAAAATAGCCCTCACTGGCAGAAAATGAGCTGATTTCATCAATATTTCAACAATCACCCAGATGGAATCAAATTTACGCCTAGTACGAGGTAACCCTGTCACAAAATCTATGTTAATTATCTCCCATTTCCACATAGGCACTGCTATCTCCTATGTCAGCCCGCCGGGTTTCTGATGTTCAGCTTTCACCTGCTGGCAATTAGGACATTGAGCTACAAATTCTGATATATCCTTTTTCATTACCGTCCACCAGTAAATCTCTTTTATATCGCTATACATCTTTGTTGAACTCGGATGAATAGAGTAACGGGAATAATGCACCTCGCCCATAACTTGCTGGCGAAGTCCTTCTGCGGTTGGAACATAGAGGCGATCCCTATGTCTTAAAACTCTTCTCCGGTTACCTGGAAATCTGTAACTTCCCCTCACTGAACCTTATCTCTGAACTTGACCAGGTTAGGGTCTTCGTACTGCCGTTCTTTTACTTCCTCAACTAACGATGATACTGTCGTATTCTGAATTACTGTTGCACTATCTCCTGAATCTACTATACGGATGGCTAAACTGGCTAACTGATGCAATTCTCGGGCTAGTTCCTGTTGTCCTGTCTTCAAGTGTATTAAACTCCCCATGGATTTACGGCTGAGGGCATCTGCTACAACATTGGCTTTCCCTGGGTGGTACAAAATATTCACATCAAAGTGTTTCAATAGCTCTAACCGGCGAAGCTGCCATAGATTTAATTCTTTCTGTGTGAAAATGTACTGGAGATTCTTGTGATCAGTGAAAATATCTACATGAACGCCATATAGATGGTGCCTCCGTATTTTCAAGGCATGAATCACCGCGACTAATTCCAGGTCATGGGTGGAGTAATTCTTTTCATGCTTCTTCAACTGCCTAGAAGCTTAAGCAATTACTTTATCATGGTGCATCAGAACACATCCTAACCCGACGCCTGAAGCATCGCAGTATACTTCATAAACCTCTGATCCTTCTGGCAAGGCTAATACTGGTGGTGAGGTGAGTCTGTTTTTCAACTCCTGAAAGCTCTATTCACATGCTTCGGTCAAGTGAAATTTAGTTGCTTTTTAAGTTAACTTGGTCAAAGGTGCTGCTAAGGTGGAAAATCCTTCCACGAACCTTATGTAATACCCGGCTAACCCCAGGAAACTACGTACCTCGGTTGGAGTGGTAGGTCTATGCCATGTTTTCACTACTTCAATTTTCTGTGAGTCTACCTGAATGCCAACATCTAACACAATGTGGCCCAAAAAGGCTACTAAATTCAGGAAAAATTCACATTTAGAAAACTTCGCATATAGCTGGCGATTCTTGAGAGTCTAGAGCACTGTTCATAGGTGATCCCGTTGATCTGCCTCTGAGCGGGAATATACTATAATATCATCAATAAATACTATCACAAACAGGTCCAGATACGGCCTGAAAATGTTGTTCATCAAGTCCATGAACACTGCGGGAGCATTCGTCAATCCAAAGACATGACTAGAAATTCAAAGTGGCCATACCTGGTCCTGAAAGCAGTTTTCGGAATATCCCTCTCGCGAACCCAAACCTGGTGGTACCCTGACCTTAACTCAATCTTTGAGAAATACTTTTCCCCCTGCAACTGGTCAAACAAGTCGTCTATTCTGGGAAGTGGGTACTTATTCCTGATAGTGACCTTATTCAGTTGCCTGTAATCTATACACATATGGAGGGAGCCATCCTTCTTTCTCACAAACAAAACTTGTGCTCCCCACGGTGAGGTGCTCAGCCTGATGAAGCCCTTATCTAATAGATCTTTCAATTGTTACTTCAACTTTCTGAGCTCAGCAGGATCCATTCGCACGTAGAAATAGATATGGGCTGAGTACCTAGTAATAAATCAATTGCAAAGTCGATTTCCCGTTCTGGGGGAATGCCAGGTAACTCATCTGGGAATTCATTAACTATTGGAATGGACTGAAGAGTCGAAGATTCATTTTTAACATCCTGAACTCTAACAATATGATAAATACATCATTTTGCTATCAATTTTCTCACTTGAAGATAGGAAATAAACCTACCTATTGGCGTAGCTGCACTACCTTTCCACTCCTGTACAACCTCCCCTATAAAGTGGAATCGGACAGTCTTGGTCCAACATTCAACGTTGGCATAACATGGTGCCAGCAAATCCATACCCATAATTGCATCAAAATCAATCCATTCTAGTTCTATCAAGTATGCTAAAGTTTGACGACCAACAACCTCTACTATGCATCCCCGGTAGACCCTCTTGGCTATAATAGAGTCACCGACGGGTGTGGACACTAAGAAAGGTCACTGAAGCAATTTTGGCGTAATACTGAACTTCTGAGCCACTAATGGGGTAACATAAGACAAGGTCGATCCTGGATCTATTAGTACATAAACAAAAGGAGAGAAAATGTCCAGCATACTTGTCACCACATCCGGCGACGACTCTAACTCATGTCGTCCCGGTAAAGCATAAGTGCGATATGGACCGGTACGTGAGCTAGATGCCCCTGATCTTCCTTGTCCTCTACCCGCTGGAGCTGAGGACCTACGCCCTGCTAGAGATGCTGGGGCACGTGATCCTACTGAAGATCTATCCTATCGGTCCCGATCACTCTGACCCCTGGCTGGACAATCCCTCATCTGATGACCCTCCTTTCCACAGGTATAACATGTTGTGGAACCATACCTACACGCCCCGGAGTGACGTCGACTGCAGATAGGGCAAAGCGGCACAATGAATCTACTCTGCTCCATTCCTCTTCGCTGCTGTGAACCTGCTGATCGTGAGCTCTCGCCGGGCCCTGACTGCCCCCGACAACCAGATCCACTCCCCTGCTGCTGTTGTGGGGGTGGGGGTCTGGTTGGTCTACTTGAAAATCATGGCCTGGGTCCACCCTGGGACTCCACCAGCATGTCACTAGGTCTGGCCCTACAACGCTGCTCCTGATCTTCCCTACTTATCTCCCGTTGCCGCTGTCTGATCCCTTCAATATTCTAAGAAAAAGCCTGAACGCGGGCAATATCAATGTCCTCTCGCAGAGTATCCGTAACACAGGTCTCCACATATTATGGATTAAGCCCCATAATAAACCAATGCACCCTAGCCGATATGGTATCCACAAAAGCTGGTGCATATCGGGCCAAGGAGTCGAACCTTATAGCATACTCCCAGACACTCATCGACCCTTGCTCCAGATGTAGGAACTGATCAACCCGAGCCTGTCGAATTTTCCGTGGTAGGTAGTGGTCCAGGAAAGCCTCTAAGAAGCTAGGCCAAGTCATAGGGGAAACATCTCTCCCTCGGAACCTCTCCCAACTCTCGTACCATAGTACTGCAATGTCCCATAGCCGGAATACCGCTAACTCAATTGACTCTGCAGGTGTAGCATGCATTACCCTGAAGATCCTCTGCATCTGATCCAAGAAATCCTTAGGGTCCTCCGCCCGATCCATCCCTGTAAACTGGGGGGGATTCAAGGAGAGGAACTCTCGGACCCTCTAACTACCAGGCCCTCCTGAGGACTCTACGACTGTGGGTGCCACTAGCTGACGTTGTGCATCCATCATCTGAGCTAGCATAACAACAGCGCTCCTAACCTCCTGATCCGGTACCGGTATAGAGACTGCTGGTGGCGGTGCCGTCACATTTACCGCTCTGAGCGGCTCCTAGCGTAGTGGAGAGTGTTGGAGAGACCGAGGAGAAGTTTCCCTATCACACTTAGATTAGGCTGACTCTGACTAAGGCACCCTGCTACAACATCCAATTTCCTACCAGTCGTGGGGTGTTGTGGGTCTACCATTTCTCTGTAGATAAAAGAATATGGTAAGCTTAGGGACTCAACCTTATACTATACAACTTTATAGCATGAAAATATAAGAAGAAAGATTAACCATCCTATTATGCCTCGCAGCCTCCTGCCTATAGAATGTGGTGCACAACACATCCATAGACAAGACTTTACTTAGCACAACTTGTAGACTCCGTGGGATACGACCTGCTCTGATACCAAGTTTGTCACGCCCCACCTTGGGAGGCATGAATGGCACCTAGTGCCCTACTAGGATCTTAATTGACTGAACTGACTGAGCCGGAGCACTCCTAGTGCAGGGCTAACTCTAATTCTTAAATCAAGAGAACAATGGGCTTTATCTTGGCTGTAAATACAACCTCAGACCGACAAGGCCTTATATCCACCTATAAGGAAAATAGCTAACCAGAATCAGGAAATAACAGGGAATCCTATGCAGGCCGACAAGGCCACCATGATGTCTAGCTATGATTGTAAAGTAAATCCAGTACTAAGCTAAACTATGGCCGACAGGGATGCTAATCTTCCAGCTAAATAAGGCCCAACACGGCCGACACGTAAACTAAAATACATATGGGCCCCACACGGCCAATAACAACTAACCACAGGGAAATAGAAACAATCTGCAAGCCTCTTGGAGTAATATGATGGTCGAGACAGGGCCCCGGCCTACCCATGAACTGTAAAATAAAAAAGAAGTAAACCTTCTATCTACAAGCTCCGGAAGAAAGGAGCTAACTGCTCTGCTGATGCTGGTTGAAAGCTACAAGGGACCTACTCCCCGTCTATCCATACCTGCAGGCAAGTTATGTAACGCCCAGAAAGGCGTCAGTACAATATGTATTGAATATGTAAGGAGATAATTGTAAATGACTGAAATAAAGAGATAAAACTGAGAATAACTGAAATGAAGGATAGAGATCATACCTGAGTATAAAATGTCTTAATGTCTAACTATCAATAACTAAAGCAAAAATAAGCCTTACCTGGCCCCCAAAAGCTTGAAGGTACAACTAGCAAAGAATAACCCACTTGGGGCCCCATAAGCCCTGGTGAGTACAACTGAGTCTATATACCTCTATCCAAGGTCACACTGGTCAACTAANACCTCTATCCAAGGTCACACTGGTCAACTAATAGCTATAGCCGTCCTACCAATCCCCTGGGTTTGCAACTGAGCCCGCCGACCCCTGACTTAATTGTGTTTGAGTCCGGTGGACTCCTGATATCTACACCCCGGGCACCAGGCTCGACGAGGGCCTATAAATCCAACCGCGGCATATGAGGACCTGGGACCCCATCTTTGTCCCTGGTGGATGGCTTACCGCTCCGTAGAGCGACGTCATCTCGCCCCTGGCAGACGTCGACACAGGTAATAGCCCTGGGGTCAGTCATGAAGTCTTTACAGGCATAATCCATCCCAAACTAATATGGAATACTGGTCTCAGCTAATAACAACAACTATTCATAATAGACATGCTGCTTGTACTCTTAATGGGATTCAACTGAGTTATCATGCTAAGAAAACTAACTTGCCGAAGGAAACTGCCTTAACATACCTCGTTCGCCGATTACTGATTAACTGACGAGTTTCAGCTCGTATTCATCTACTCTTCTCAACTGCAATCGTATTATTAGAAGAAGGAGGCTAATTCTACTACTAAATTCGATGAAACATTAACTTTATATATAAATATTAACTATATTTCAACTTGACGGAACACGATCGAAAACTCATATTTCTCGAGAATCTAGGAGGGAGAAATGCTTACTTTAAGCCAGTGATCGTATTAACACTACTTTTGAGCAATTCCAACAACTTTAGCTCGACGGAGTTACGATTTGCCGGGCGAAATTTGTGAAACTAACTCCGTAGAAATGCTCCCTGCAGCCTTAAACTTCAATACCCGAAGTTAATTTGAATTCGGGCAGCGTTTCATAGTGTAAACTTCAAAGGTTGAGACTTATATATACTTGAGGCGGTGGAAAGGGGTCCGTGGAATGGACCTTGTCTCGCCAACTTATGGACATGCCACGAAGCCCATCGTGGAGGGCAGGGTCCATGTCATGCTGCCCCTTTGGGTAGCTGGCCCGGCTTTCTCTCACGTGGTCCCGAATCCGCGCTCGTCCGACCGTTCCCCGGTCCCCTTTCTCGTATGTATTATATTCTAAAACTCTTAACCAACGTACGAATAGGCCGTCTAAACATTAGATACTTACTGGGTGTAACATAGATGAGTCGAATTGATCGTGTCATGTGCAACGTCCATCAATGATGGTTCATTAATGTCCATTGATTTAGACTTCTTCCCCCTTCTCAACTACGAAAAATATCGAGAGGGGCTTTCCTGAGCGGACCATTCAGACTCTTGAGGATATGTTGAGAGCGTGTGTGATTGATTTCAAAGGTAGTTGGTATTATCATTTACCTCTGATCGAATTTTCATATAACAACAGATACCATTCTAGCATTCAGATGACACCATTTGAGGCTCTTTATGGGTGGAGATGTATATCACCTACTGGTTGGTTCGAAGTTGGTGAAGCTACATTGATAGGACTAGATTCAGTTCATGAGGGTATGGAGAAAGTTCGGTTTATAAGGGAAAGGTTGAAAACAACTCAGAGTCACCAAAAGTCCTATGCGGATGTAAGGAGAGAAGAACCTGAGTTTGAAATTGATGATTGGGTGTTTTTGATGGTGTCTCTCATGAAGGGAGTGATGAGATCCGGAAAAAAAGGGAAACTTACTGCCCATAATGTTAGCCAGTACCGGATTGTGAGACGTATTGTCAAGGTGGCCTATTAGTTGGAGTTGCCCTCAGAGTTGGCTTCAGTATAGCCAATTTTCCATGTGTCGCTTTTAAAGAAGTGCATGGGTGATCCGGCTTTGGTTGTTCCTATGGAGAGCATAGGTGTGAAGGATATCCTTAGCTACGAAGAGGTTCGGGTTGAAATACTTGATAGTCAGGTTCAAAAGCTAAGAAACAAAGAAGTAGCGTCAGTAAAGATTTTGTGGAGAAATCAGCATGTTGAGGGAGCTATGTGGGAAGCCGAAGTAGATATGATGTATAAATACCCGCATCTATTCCCTTCCAATTCAGTTCTAACTTGAGGTATCAGTCTTCTCCTTAATACTTTATCCAGTTTCATGTTCAATCTATGTGTTCCTGTTCCTTTCATGTCAGTGCATGTATGTGTCTGAATCAAGAATTCAGTCGGTCATATGTTTTAGTCCGGAGTCAGTCACTCCATCAATTTTCAGATTTAGATGTTCAGCCTATGGGATAACAGGTTTTCCCTAGTGATTCAGTGGTTTACCCCACATTCGAGGATGAATGTTCCCAAGGGGAAGATATTGTAATACCCCGAAAGTGCCTAAGACTAGACTCGGGAGTTTGGAATGTGATTAGCTAAAAAAGATTGAAGATGACTCAGGATGACTCGTGGTATGAGTCGTGGGAAGGAAGGACGAATCGTAGGAGGAGTCGTGAAGAAGACTTGGAATTTAGAGTCTAGACCACGAGTCACATCCCAAGTCATGGTAGGGGGGTACGACTCATGGTCAGGGTCGTGAGGGAGGTGAAGTCACGAGTGATGTTATGACTCGTGGTAAGAAACCATGAGTCATGGGATGAAGTCATGGTGAGAATCCAGCAAGTTGCCAGGTGGCCAGTTGTCACGACCCAAACAAACACCTGGATCATAGACACGGGACAATGAGCTCCGAGAGACCCCATGCTGACCCATGGCATGATCATACTTCTAATCCAATCACATAAGCAGAAGACTTAACAATAACGTAATCATAACATAGCCAAAGGGAAATATCAGTACAAGACTTATACAATACGGCTGAATAAAACTTGCAGTCTGTTAAGCCTCTAAACCTGAAGGTTGGATTGATGGGAAAACTCCCTAACTAATACAACATCCAGAAACTGAAAGAACAACATAAAGGACGAACATACAGCCCTCGAAACATGAGGACTCAACAAGAGCGCTGAGAGCGAATCTGAAACTATCTACAGGTGAGGATGAGCCTGAGAACTGGGACTTGTATCATGTAATGATACAGCATAGCAAGTATGCGGTCAGTATGTGGAATGTACTTAGTATGGAAGGTAAGTATAGTGGACATTTAAAGAATATATGAAGTTCATAAATGATCAAAAGAGTAGGACATCATGCTTGTATCGTAAATTATAATAACATATCATACGACTCAAGGTTTTCAAAAACATTTGAAACATAAACATAGTCATAATCATGATAGAAGAACTTTGCTTAACATAACTTGAGCCAACATACATAATCATAACATGCATAAATCATGAGGAATTGTGTGAGATTCTCTTAACGGACATACCCCATATGAGCAGCATGAAGCCCAACTTGTAACCCTAGTTGGGAGGGTGTTCGTACCTTTCCAAGGGGTAGAACCATGAAAGTGTGATATCACCATGAAAAGGGCCATTTGGGCCAGGGACAGTCATGAAAGGGTCCTAACATACCTATGGTGGCACGCAGTTCATGAGGTCCGGGGCTTAACCTAAGCCCTGAACCTACTCGGTGTTTGATACTACTCCCAAAATATATATAGTGCTCATAATAATACATACATGAGTTCATGGGCTAGTTAAATCATGATAATCGTAAACATGCTTGAACATATGTGATCTATCCATGACATGAGGCCTGTGAGTCGGCCAAAAACATAATTCATGATTAATAAGATTCATACATACTTGTAGNGAGTCGGCCAAAAACATAATTCATGATTAATAAGATTCATACATACTTGTAGATCATGCATATAGCTTGAATTTCATAAAATCATAATGGGTAACATAATGAATTCATAATTTAAAACATAATTCATGTTGGGCTCGTAAAGAACATTGGAAGCTTCCTAAAAGCTTCCCTCATAAGCCACTGACCATTGGAACTTCACCTTCTTCTAAGTCAACTTAGTCAAAGGTGCCGCAATAGATTATAAACCCTCAACAAAACTCCTATAGTAACCTGCTAGGCCGAGGAAACTCTAAATTTCTGAAGGACTCACCGGTCTAGGCCAATTCTTCACCACCTCGATTTTCTGAGAATCTACTGTTATGCCGTCACCTGATACTACATGGCCCAAAAATTCTACCAAGTTCAACCATAACACGCACTTGCTAAACATGGCATACTATTGACGATCCTTGAGGGTCTGAAGCACTATTCTCAAGTGAGCGGCATGCTCCTCCTTGCTTCGAGAGTATATAAGATGTCATCAATGAACACAATGACGAACATGTCTAGATAAGGTTTGAACACCCTGTTCATCAAATCCTTAAAGGCTGCAGGAGCATTGGTTAGTCCAAATGACATAACTACAAACTCATAATGGCCATACCGGGTTCTGAAGGCTATCTTTGGGATATTACACTCTCGAACTCAGAGTTGATGATACCCGAACCTGAGATCTATCTTCGAGAAACACCTGGCACCCTGGAGCTGGTCAAATAAATCGTCAATCCTGGGAAAGGGATACCTGTTCTTGACAGTGACCTTATTCAGCTGCCGATAATCAATACACATTCGAAGGGACCCATCCTTCTTCCTAACAAATAGAACCGGTGCACCCTATGAAGACTTTCTCGGTCTAATGAAACCCTTATCCAACAAGTCCTTCAACTGTTCTTTTAACTATTTTAGTTCGGCTGTAGCCATCATGTAAGGGGGAATGGAGATAGGCTGTCTATCGGGTAATGGATCAATACTGAAATCAATTTCCCTCTCTGGAGGAACACCTGGCAAATCATCGGGGAAAACCTTTGGATACTCACACACCATTAGAACTGACTATATAGTCAGGGTCTCGGACACTACATCCTTAACCCTAACGAGGTGGTACATACAACCCTTAGAGATTATTTTCCTGGCCTTAAGGTATGAAATAAACCGACCAGCTGGTACACCGGAATTACCCTTCCATTCCAGAACATACCCACCCGGAAATCAAAATTCCACTGCACGGGTCCTATAATTAATTGAAGGATAACATGCAAACAACCAATCCATACCCAAGATGATATCACAGTTCATCATGGCCAACACGACTAAGTCTGCGGAGGTAACCTTATGCATCACTATGATGGGGAAACCTCTATACACCCACCTAGCTACCATTGATTCACAGATTGGAGTAGATACGAAGAACGGTTCTGACAAAATTTCAAGACAAACTCCGAAACTACTAGAAATATAAGGGGTCACAAAAGAAAAAGTATCTCCTGGATCTAAAGCATAAGAATCAATATGGAAGACTTGCAACATATCCATGACCACATCTAGCGAAGCCTCCTGCTCCTAGCGAGGCACCAGGGCATAAAACCTGTTTTGGCGCTGACCACCTATTGAACAAGTGGAGGCACCCTGCTAGGGGGGTCAAGCTGCTGGAGTAGTAGAACTGGCTGCAGGGCAATCTATGATCCTATTTTTAGGTTTTCCACACCCAAAACAAGCATCCGCACCGACCAGGCACCTCCCGGGATGATTCTTGCCGCCCTTCGCACAAACTAGAAAAGTGTGCTCCACTTGCATGATACTATGATCCCTCGAGCCTGTATACCTGCTCCTCTGGTATCCCTAGAACCTGGGCGGCGTGCTGGCCGATGATGGAGCTGGAGCAATGGACCTGTGCTGGGACTGCTGACGTGGTCCACCCCCTGTCTTGGCCTGAGAAACCCCGTAGCTATCGGTCATGGCCCTCTTGTCCTCCCTCTGCCTCTTGTAGATTGACTCCTTCTACTGCGCATGCAATACAATATGAGGAAAATTAATGTCCCGGTGAAGCATGGTGATCCGGCAATCCTTGTCCAAGTAATCTGCTACTCCATGCATAAAATGGCTAACCCGAGCCCACTAATCCACCACCAACTTCGGAGCATATTTAGATAACCGGGTGAACTCCAATTCATATGAGTAGACCGATATATTACCTTGCTTTAGATTAACAAACTCGTCTACCTTGATCTCCCTCATCTCCCGAGGGAAGAATCGATCCATGAATGCAGTGTGAAACTTATCCCAATCTATCGGGCCTGCACCCACCGCTCTGGCATCTCTCCATTGCTTAAACCACATATGTGCTACCCTTTTTAGTTGCTAAGAGGTCAATTCAACACATTCCCCATCATTCACCCCCATAACCTGGGTGATTTTTCGAATCTCCTCTATAAAATCGTGTAGATCCTCGTCCACCCTTGACCCTGTAAACTTCGGAGGGCTCATCCTCAAGAAACCCCACACACTAGCTGCTGATGCACTCCCATTCTAAGGAAAATGCGTCACTGTCTGATTCTATACCTGGGCAGTCATGGTCTGTGCCAACATCTGAATTGCCGCCCTAAACTCAGCATGGGCAGTTGGCTCTGCTACGTGCTCCTCATGAATGGGCGGAGTTGGCTTATGCTCACCATCATGGGCACCGTCATGATCATTACCATTACCGTTTCTCCTAGCGTTTACTCGACGTGGAGGAATGATTCTGCAATTGCAAATAGCACGAATTAGAAGAGTAAAGGACGTTTATCACACGAGATAGATCATGAAAGAAGGGAACATTTCCTAAGCATTTAGTAGCCACTTTGTCATAAGTGTGGCGCGCTTCACACCCATGAAAAAGACTTTACTTAATGCGACTTTCAGACTCCCTAGGACACTTCAAAACCTATGGCTCTGATACCAAGTTTGCAACGACCCAAACATATATCCGGATCATAGACACGGGACAAGGAGCCCCGAGAGATCCCATGTTGACCCATGTCATGAGCATACTTCCAATCCAATCACATGATCGGAAGACTTAACATATAAGAACGTAATCATAACATAGAAAAAGGGAACTATCAGTACAAGAATTATACAATATGGTTGAATACAACTTGCAGTCTGATAAGCCTCTAAACATGAATGAAGGATTAATTGGACAACTCCCCAACTAATCAAACATCTAGAAACTGAAAGAACAACATAAAGGACGAACATACAACCCTCAAAACATGAAGACTCACCAAGAGCGTTGAGAGTGAATCTGAAACTATCTACTGATGAGGATGAGCCTTAGAACTAGGACCTATATCATGAAATGATACAGCATAGAAAGTATGCGGTCAATACGTGGAATGTACTAAGTATGCAAGGTAAGTATAGCGGACATTTAAAGAATATATAAAGTTCATAAAAGATCAAAAGAGTAGGACATCATTCTCGTGTCGCAAATTATAATAACATATCATATGGCTCAAGGTTTTCTAAAATATTTGTAGCATCAACATAGTCATAATCATGATAGAAGAACTTTTCTTAACATAACTTGAGCCAAAATACATAATCATAACATGCCCAAATCATGAAGAACAATGGTTGTTTCTCTTAACCGACATACCCCATATGAGCACACATGAAGCCCGACTTGTAATCCTAGTCATGAGGGTGTTCGTAACTTGCCAATGGTAGAACCAAAAAAGTGTGATATCATCGTAAAAAGGGCCATTGTGGCCAGAGACAATCATGAAAGGGTCCTAACATACCTACAGTGGCACGTAGTTCAAGAGGTCTGGGGCTTAACCAGAGCCCCGAACCTACTAGGTGTTCGATATTACTCCCAAAACATATATAGTGCTCATAATAATACATACATGAGTTCATGGGCTAGTTAAATCATGATAATCATAAACATGATTGAATATATGTGATCTAGCCATGACATGAGGCCCGTGAGTGGGCTAAAAACATAATTCATGATTAATAAGATTCATACATACTTGTAGATCATGCATATAGCTTGAATTTAATAAATTCATAATTTAAAACATAATTCACGCTGGGCTCGTAAAGAACATCGATGCGATAATAGATCATAAATCGATTCATCATGGGGCATGCATAATTAAGCTTAATTACTTAGAAATCAAATCAACAATATTATAATCCATTTAAATCTCAAAATATTATCAAATCTGTAGATTATGATAAGATTTCAAAATCATAAACCCATAATTAAATCATTAGAATTTATATAAATCAAATACAAAACCCCATGAGTTTTTGATGAATTTTAAGTAAAATCATAGAATAGGAGCATGGGTGTGGAAGGATTCACTCATTGCTGACCTTACATACTTGGGATTATCTGGTTCTTAACTTCCCTTGCTAGCCCAAGATGGAATTTAGAGGAATTGAGGAAGAACACCTTGAATCACCTACTAATCTCTTCTCTATACTCTTGCATGCATGAATGAGGCTTAACATGAACTTAACCCCCCTTAAAAGACCCCATTCATACCTTAAAATGACGTTGTTTAGTCCTTAGGAGTTTAGAAATTATGAAAACACCCTTGCTAAAAAAGCAGAAATTTCTAGTTGCCACTCTCCACTAGGGACCTCACGAGTCGTCGCCAAGGGGCATGACTCGTGGCATGGATCCGTCATGCTCATTGACGAAAATCACTTTGGGGATCCCACAAGGGACCCCATGTATCATGGTGGCTGACCACGACTCGTGGTCACCATCCGTGATCCCCACTGCCCCAAAACCTTGACCAACCATACACTCCAACCCACGGGTGACCTCACGAGTCGTGAGGTTAGACCACGACTTGTGGTCACCATTCGTGGCCTTCAATTCCCTCCCCAACCTTGAATAACCTCTAAGGTAGACCACGGGGGACCCCACGAGTCGTGAGGTCTGACCACAACTCGTGGTCATGCCCGTGGCCTCCTCCACTTGAGCCTGCCAACCTTGTGGACCACGAGTCACCTCACGACTCGTGGTCACTCCCCACGACCGACCTCACGTGTCGTCCTGAGATCTGGTGCAAATTTTCTGTTTTTCTCCGTTTTGACTCTTGGGTCTGATCCTTGGGTTCTCGGGGTATAACACAAGTAGTGATCACGAGTGGTGACCTCGAGTCATTACTTTATGGTACGACTCATGGTGAGGCCTGTGATGACTGACAGTGTTCAATTTCTATATTTTTTGTTATGGGTAATTTCGTAAATCCTAAGCTCTAAGATACTAAACTACGCTATTTTTAAGCTCAGTTAGAAGGGTTTTAAGAGTACTTAACCTATCATAATCCTTTCCATTCCATGCATGCATGTTTAGAGTGTTCTATTGGAGATCAAGCTTGAAAATTCCCTAATTCCTTCTCCAATTCCTTTAGGCTTTCAGGGGAGAGTATACGATCGGATTACCTAGGTATGTTGGTTGTGAATGAGAGTTTATCTTCACTCTCATGCCCCAATTTCCCTCTATGTTCATGAACTCAAGTATTCAAGTAAATTTGATGATCTTATGGGGTTTTAAGCCCAAATTTATGGCATTCTCTTTGATTTGATTACGGGTCAATCCCCTTTATGTTCTAAATATTGTTTTAATATCAATGGGTAGATTTTATATTTAAATTGATTATTTATTTTATGGTTTAAAATCTCAATCAATCTATGTCCAATTATGCAAGTTTTCATAAAAAGTCAAGTTATGATTCAATTATGATTTTGATCTTCCTAACCCAAAATTATGAAATTTTTATTTATGATATGCTTTCTCTTCAAGTACTCTCCATGGATTTATGAATGCCAAGTATATGAATTTTCACAAGTATGCATGTTCTTCGTGATTTATGAATTTATGACTTTTGGCCGACTCACGGGCCCTTATTCATGGCTAATCATGTATTTCAAGTATGATCAAGTATGTTATNGTATTTCAAGTATGATCAAGTATGTTATGATTTATGTATCCATGAACATCATGTATGACTTAACGATTACTATATGAGCCTCAAGTGCATGTTTCTGGGAGCAGCGTCTAGCGCTAAGTAGACCCAACGTTCAGGTAAACCCCGTGGTCTCAGAACAAAGTGCCACTGTAGGTATATGCATTCATGGATTCCCACTTGTGATATCACATCATGTGCGTCCCTTACCTAGAAATCCTAGGACGACTCTTCCCACTTGAGCAAGATAGTTGGGGCATCATGTAAGCTCTATCATGATGGTGTCGGTTAAGACGACTTCTCCCATTGTTCCTCATGATTTATGCATTATTATGTTTTTGTTATTTTGGCTCAAGTTATGTTTATAAGGTTTCTGTTATGATTATGATTAAGAATAGATTATGAATGGTTTGAAAACCTTGAACCCCATGTTTATATTATGATATTTACTTCATGTTCATGTTGTCCTATTCTTATGAACTGTTATGTATTTTAACTGTCCGTTTTTACATACCTTGCATACTCAGTACATTCTAAGTACTGACCGTAAAATGATACAGGTCTGACGGATCAGTCTCAGCCGCATCATTAGTCCTGCTTTCCCCATCAGGCCTGTTTAGCCAGTGTTTGTGAGTCTTCATCCTTCGAGGACATTTAGTTATCTATTGTTACGTTATTTCAGTTATAGAATTTTTGTCGAGTTAGTATGGGATGTTGTCCCATCAGCTCATCATTTATGTTAGAGCCTTTTCAGACAATATGTATAAAATCATCTTGTCAGGATTGATTCTATTTTAGATTGATATGTATGCAGACTTCCGCTTAAGCATATTTTATTTTATCATTTTCCTCTTGTGGTATGCTCTTCGCCGTTATGTTCATGCCATGGGTAGACTTGGAGCCTCTCGGGGTTCCCTGTCCCGTGTCTCTATTTGGGCCTATGTTTGGGTTGTGACACTCCTATACCTATCAATTCTTTTTCCTACACACTTCAACAAACATCAATCCCAAATAACCAAAAATAAAACAAAATATAAATCACCTTAGGTTCCTCTAGAGTAGTTCTTGTTTTAATGTCGTAGCACGACGCGGGTGCCTTGATTACTCAGATTTCATCAAGGTACACCACCATAAATACTTTTCCCTCGTGTGGGCTCCAAAGTACTACTTGACACGCTGGCCATTAACCTTCAGCTTCTTACCATCCTAAGTTTGAAGTTCAATTACCTCATACAAGAATACTTGGACCACCACTAGTCTTCTTAGACTTCAAGTTTCCTAGAAACAAGTGAAGCTTTGAGTTGAATAACAGTACCATATTACCCGGGTTGAACTTCCTCCTTTCAATCATTCGATCATGATACATCTTCAAATTTTCTTTGTACAGGTATGCACTCTCATAGGCCCTAAGCCTAGACTCATCCATCTCATTGAGTTGATCAACTCTTGGGTTAACAACATTGCCCAATTGCAAATTTAACTTCTTGAGTGCCCATAAGGCCTTGTGCTCAAGCTTTACAAGTAAGTGGTATGTTTCTCATAGGCTAGCTGATATGGAGACGTACCTATAGGTTTTTTGAAAACTGTTCAGTATGCCCATAGAACGTCATCAACCTCCTTGACCAATTTGTTCGATTTGGATTCACAGTTTTTGCAAGGGTGGTCTCTATCTTCTGGTTGGAGACCTTAACCTACTCTCTTGTATGAGGATGATAAGGTGTTTCCACCTTATGCTTGACACTATACTTCTCAAGAAAGGTGTTGAACATTCTATTGCAAAAGTGAGACCCCCCACCACTAAATTGCCCTAGGTGTACCAAACATGGATAAGATATTTCGCTTCAAGAATGCTATGAAACTTTCACTCTCATTGTTTGGAAGTGCTACAGCTTCCAGCCACTTTGACACACAGTCAACAGGCACCAATATGTATTTCATCCTATAGGAGCTCACAAATGGCCCTATGAAGTCAATTCCTCAAATGTTAAACAACTCTACTTCAAGTATTGGGGTCAATAGCAACTCATGCTTTCTCAACAAACCCTTTTATTGTTGACACTTGTCATAGGCCTTCACATAATTGTATGCATCCTGATGAATTATGGGCTAGTAGTACCCACACTGAAAGATCTTTTGAGTTTTACTAATACCACTATGATGGCCCCCAATAGGGGATGAATGGCATGACTCAAGAATATTCATCATCTCTATCTATAGAACACACCTTCTAAATCATATTATATGCACATACTCTTAATAAGTGTGGCTCATCCTAGAATAACTTCTTCACATAGTGGAAGAATTTATTCCTTTGATCGAAGTTTAGGTCTTCGAGCACTACATCATTAACTAAGAAATTTGCATAATATGCAAACCATGGAATCAAATCCTGAGATGCAGGTAACACCTGTCCATTAGGTAATGAGTCACTAATTTCCAACTCATTATTCAGCCTTCCATCCTCATCCAACCGGGAAAAGTGATCAACAACATGGTTCTCAGTGCCCTTTTGATCTTTAGCTTCAAAGTAAAGTTCCTGCAACAGTAACACCCATTGAATGAATCTTGGCTTTGCATTATTCTTTTCTATTTGGTACCTAATGGTTGTATGGTATGTGTGAACTATCCATTCTTTCCTAGCAGATAGGCTTTGAATTTATTAAATGGATAGACTACTACTAGTAGCTCTTGTTCAGTTATTGTATAATTCTTCTAAGCTCTATTCAGAGCTTTGATAGCTAGTAAATGGGGTGAAAGATTTTCTCTCTCCTCTGACAGCTCACAAAGCCAACCCACTTGCATCATATACAACCTTAAATGGCTTGTTCTATTTTGGTGTAACAATAATAGGAGCGGTGATAAGTTTCTCCTTTAGGCATTCAAATGCCCTGAGGCATGCTTCATCAAATACAATTTTTTTATCATTCTCCAATTACCTATACAAGAGGTTAGAAAATTCTTGAAAATGTTTAAAATAAAATGACGGTAAAATGTGGCATGTGCAAGGAAGCTTCGGATACCCTTAACAGAGTGGGAGAAGGCAGTCTAGACATGACTTTGATCTTTTCTTTGCCAACCTTGATCTCCAATTTTAAGATCTTGTGCCCTAGCACTATGCCTTCTTTCATCATGAAATGACACTTTTCCAAATTCAACACCAAATTTGTTTCCTCACAATGTTTCAATACAAAATCTAAGTGAGCTACGTAGTCTCCTAATGAATCACCTCCCACTGAAAGCTTCCATTAAAATCTCAATGGTGTCCTCCACCACGTCTAAGAAAATAGTGTAATATACCGACAGTTTCTAAGAATATATAGGAGGATTAGAAATGAGTTCTACAGAAACATTTGCAGTTTTGTTTTAGTACAACTCGAGGTACGGGTCGTAGGAAGGACTAACGGGCCATAGGTTTGAGCAGTGCGTTGGTCTGAGATGTCCAGGTGAGATTGTACAGGTCGTGGTACAACTCGTTGTGAGAAACCATGGGTCATGGTTGTATTTGTGGGTTTAAGTGTTGGTGGTAGGCCTTGAACCAAGAAGTCGAGGTACGACTCGTTGTGGGGAACAATGGGTCGTGGTGAGAATCAGAAGGTTTAGAAAGTTTGAACCTGTTCCAACGACTAGGTTCAATGACCCATTGTCTTGTGGTATTACTCGTGGTTGGAGTCATGACATGTTAATTAGTTCACAGGGGATGAACAAATGATTAAAGGTACAACTCGTTAGAAGAACCTACGAGCTGCTGGTTGTGCCCCCAAAAACATTAGAAGGTGAGGACATGGGACTTGGTTAGTACTAGAGGAAACCATGGGTCGTGGTTTTCAAGTACAACTCGTGGTACGGACCGTAGTAGCTGGCAGCGATAATCTTTCAAGAAATACATTAAGGGCGTTTTCATAATTCCTAAGCTCCTAAGTCCTAAACTACGCTGTTTTAAGCTTTGTTAGGAGAATTTTAAGAGGTTTTAGCCTATCCCAATTCATTTAACTCCCATGCATGCAATAGTAGAGGTACACCCTCATTTGACACCACATGATCCAAAAATGCTACTGAGTTCAACCAAAACTCGCACTTGCTAAACTTAGCAAACAACTGGCGATCTTTAAGAGTTTGTAGGACAATCCTAAAATTAACGGCATGCTCTTCCTCACTCGGGGAGTATATAGACAATTATGAACATATCCAAGTACGTCTTGAACACCCTATTCATCATATCCATAAAATCTATAGGATCATTCGTTATTCCAAAAGACATAACTACGAACTTATAGTGACTGTACTAAGTCTTGAAAGCTATTTTTGGGATATCACTTTCCCTAACTCTTAGTTGATGATATCTGAACTTGAGGTCTATCTTTGAGAAACACTTAGCACCCCTGAACTTGGTCAAACAAGTCATCAATTTTGGTGAGGGGATACATGTTCTTGATTGTGACCTTGTTCAACTGTCGATAGTAATGCACATTCTAAGAGAACCATCCTTCTTTCGAATAAAGAGAACTGGTGCACCACATGGGGACTTACTAGGCCTGATGAAACCCTTATGTAGGAGATCTTAACTGCTCTTTCAACTCAGCTAGAGCCATTCTCTAAGGAGGAATGGATATAGACTGCGCATCAGGGAGAAGGCCGATACCAAAGTCAATCTCTCGCTCGGGAGGGACTCTTGGTTGATCATCGAAAAACACCTCCGGACACTCACATACTATAGGAACTTACTAAAGAGACGGCCTCTCGATCATAGAATCCTTAACCCAAACTAGATAGTACACACATCCTTTAGAAATCATCTTTTCAGCCTTGAGATAGGAGACAAAGCAACCTACAGGCACAACTAGACTACCCTTCTATTCTAGAACTGGCTCACTTGAAAATTGAAACTCTACCGTACGGTTTCTACAATTCACTGAGGCGTAACATGCATGCAACAAATTCATACCGAAGGTAACACTCAAAATCGGTCATGTCTAACTCTACTAGATCGGCTAAGGTGGCTTTCTAAAGGACTGTGACAGGGCAATTTTTATATATCCATCAAGTTATAATTGAGTCACCGACTGGAGTAGAGACTGAGAAGGGTTTTAATAGGATTTTAGGACTGACTCTGAAATTAATAGAAACTTAGGGATTCACAAAAGATAAGGTAGCCCCTGAATCTAACAATGCATATACATCAAGATGAAATACTCATAACATACTGATACCATATCTGGAAAGACTTTCTGCTCCTCATAAGATGAGAGGGTATAAAATTTATTTTGACGGTTACCACCACCTGCACTAGTGGATGCACCCTGCTGAGCGGAGCATGTTGGTGGAGCTGCTAAACTGGTGGCTAGGTCACGACCTCTACTATGGCCTTGTCTGGCTGAAGGGCAGTCTATGAGATGGTGCCTAGTCTTTCCGTACCCAAAATATGCACCTGAACCTACTAAGCACTCTTCGGTTTGCCTCCTACCACACCTAGCACAAACTGGAATGCTGGGATCTACATACATGCTTCCCGAACCTCTAGAGCCTGATGCCCCACCCCTCTGATCATGCCTCGGTCTAGACAGAACATTAGATGATGATGGTGCTGGGACTGTTGACGGTGTCCTCCACTGGACCTTTGCTGAAAGTGTCCTTAACTTCCTATCCAAGCCCTCTTGTCCTCTCTCTCCTTCCCCCTCATTTGATCTAACACTATTTATTGGGCGTATATGACTAATCGCGAGAAGTCTAAATCACTATTCATCATAGAGGTCTTGCACTCCTTGACGAGTGATAACACTCAAACTACACACCTCATTGAGAGAGAATGTAAGAGATTGTTGTATAAAAAAAACCCGACAGGTGTCTGGGTCGAATCCCACAGAGAATAGAGAATGATTTGCACAAGAGTTATTTAGTGAATTGAATTGATTCGCATCTAAGCAATGAAAACATAAAAGTAGATTTGGGGGAAGTGAATGCAATAATATGTGGACTCTAAAATCAGCTAAACAAGAGAGAAAGATAACCAAAATTGAGAAATAATAATGAGCAAAGGCTAGAGGTATGGTATAGATGGTATGTCAATCAAATTGGGATGTACTAAATAGTTAAGTTATTACTAATATATGTAAATAACCTTGAAAAAAGATGGAGCCCGATGTTTTTCAACCACTTGGGCTCCTTGTCCTCAAGTCCTTTCGAACCTCAAGGTACCATTCAACTATTCCAATATAGTTTGGGTTAGGGGATAATATATTTGTGGCCACTAACCTCTAAAAGGATTATGATAATGGGTTTTGGCTTTTTCTAGCCCAACCCCACATAATCAAATCCTAATCCACAACAAAATTCTTCCCCATTACTTAATTCTTCTTTTTCAAGCCAAAATCAAGTATGAAAACAATACCCATATTTGCAACTATGAGCAATCAACTATAGTTTGAGGAGAATTCAATAGATTTACACTAATTAAGTAATAACAAGACAAATCTAGCAATACCCAATCAAATTAAACACCCATAATCACACACCTTTAGCTATAGATTGAGTTACTCATAATTGAGAAGCAAAAGAGCATATTTATCAATAAATTAAACAATTTCATCATTAAGAGTAAGAAAAATCAAGCTCAAAATATCTTTGCAGTGGTGGTTATACCTTGATGATGAAGATGAAGCTGAAGAAATAATATTCAAAATAATTCTTCTCTTCTCCAATGGAGTTCTCTCTCTCTCTCAAAAGTAAAGGGAATATTCAATGATATGTTCAAAGTACTTTTTCTAGAATATATACAGAAGTAGGTCATAACATTCTCCTCTTGTTCAGGACTAGGCGTTTTTTCTCCTTTTCAGGCATCTTTCACTTGCGATAGAATCGGCGGTTCACCGGTTGCTATCCGCGAGCCGCTGGTTGATTTCCTCAGTGTTCTAGTGAAGTCCAGAGCATTTCGGCGATGTCCTCCTGTGATTCACCGTTTGCTATCCACGAACCGCCGGTTTATCTCATTAGTTGTCCAATCAAGTCTAGCACATTTCGGCGATGGAACCGGTGGATAGTCGATTGCTGTCTGGGAGCCATTGGTTGAGGTTGTTCATTAAACCAGCGAGTGCCTGCGGTTGACCAGCGTTTTGCCGGTTTGCTCTGGTGGAGTGTTGGTTTTAACCTGAATCTCATCTTTTTACTCAACTTCGTACTCCTTCTCTTCAAGTTAGGTACCTGGACATCCAAAGGCAAAAAAGGCATAAAATCCAACTAAAAGACTTAAAAATTAAGCCAAAGCTCATTCTTAAAAGTCTAATGAGTTGGTAAATTACCAACTCATCAAACCCCCAAACTTGAACCATTCTTTTTCCTCAAGTAATGAAATTTTTATCAGTTGAGAAAAATGAATAGCATGTCACTCCACAAGAGTCTATGCATCAATAACCGCGTAATCTATGACAACCTAAAAATGCTCATAAACTTATAGAAAAAGAGAAGGAATTTCCCCCCTAAAAATGTGAAAAAGTTTCAAAGGGGCAACCACAATTCATATGCATGATTCACAACTATCTTCATTTTGCAAAAAAGGGCATAGCTTATCCAATCAAATACATATAGTATCTCAAATCATAATCACTGCACATTCAAAGTTCGCCTTGGATCTCACACTGCTCATGCCTCAATCACACCTTTAGTTTAATGCAAGTATGCCCCCAAAAGGGAGTGATGACACTCACGACAAGAGAGAATCTATTTTTCTTTATCATAAATCAACACACACATAAGGGATTATAGAAGAAGATGATCACACTCACTCTCACAAAAGAAATCTCCATGATCACAACTTGACCCATACGCTTGCCCTTTATTTAATTCACCACTAATGTAGAGCAACTACACTCAAAATCAATTAGGACTTGCGGTTTATAATGAATGCTAGGGGTAATCGTAGGAAAAATATGTAGCTCTAGTGACTAGGACCTCCCTATTGTCTTTATGTGAACACTTTTATCTTCCCCATCCAACTCTTTAGATCACTCCACTTTATTCCTCCTTTTGCATCCATTTTCATATTTTATTTCTCAAAGGCCTTTCTTGAAGCTCTTTTGGCTCTCACATTAAGTCTCGTCTAAGCAAGAGGTAACACCATTTCACTATTCTTTTTATATTTTGATTATTCAAGATTTCTCAACCTATCATTTCATTTCTTTTGACTACAATTTGGTGCTACCTCACATTTCCCCCTTTCTTGTAAATCCCCAAACTTAGACTTTTTGCTTCTCTCATTGATTTCCTTATCTCTCCCTATGTCTTGGGATTCAATCCCCCATTATTTTCATTCACTCATCACTAGCAATTAGGGAGGATGGGTGCCAAAAAAAGGGTTACAAAAAGGGACATTGGCTTGTAATGTGGTTTTCAAGAATAAACAGTTCAAAGGCTCAATATTAGCTAGCAAGGGAAGACATTTTCGGAGGTCATTTTGGGTGAAGTGACTAGTCAAATAAAAGCCTAAAATCATGTTCTAAATGCGGCTACATCTAGGATTTCATCTTGAGTTACACTAGGGAAAGTTATAGACAAGAAGAGATACATGAGATTCATTCAAAAATCCTTACCGCACAAAGCATCACACCCAAAGAGTTCACACAAGTCATTATTATCACAAGATTTTGATTCAAGACATGAGAGAATGCAAATTAACAAGCGAAACAGGGAATATGTAATGTATGACAAGAGACTGCAACATTTTTCATTTCAAATGCCCATTTTCATTTTTTTCATGCCACAAAAATTTTTTTGGTGGTACCCCTCAAAAATAGTTCCATAAAAGACTCAAAGAAAGACATGACATTTTCCCATAAGAGAGTCGCCTCACAATCTATCATTGAAAAATGTCACCCCGGTTCGATAATAAAAAAAAGAAATAAAAATGCTCCTTTTAAAAGAACCCTGGTATGAAGAAAATCCTTGGAGTTTGATTGCTACCTACTATTTTACACAGGTAACAACCAAAATTTGGATCACAATACAACATTTCTCCATTAAATCAAGGATCCATTCGTTAGCACTAACATTCTTTTATTTCATTTCATTTTAAGCCCGACAACACTTCCAACCCATCAATTAGCAAGATCGACAAGGGCACAAAAAAATTCATCACAGATAAGCCCGATAAGGGCACAACTTCATCAAAGACAAGCCTTAAAAGGGCACAAATTCATCAAAAACCACAACACTCAACCCCCTTCACCCCAGCTAAAAAGTTTACATTATCCCCAATGTATGTATAAAAATTAAAAAAGAGGAAAGGACTTCCCATTATTGTCACTCTTCATCAACTTCATCATCATCACCATCATCGGCTGCTTCATCCCCAACTTTTCCAACCTCATACCCATCATCCTCATCGTTACCTAAGCCCTCAAACAAATCATCAATAGGGCCTCGGGCTATGGAAGAGGCAGCCATAACTGCATCAAAAGCATTTAGGTCGAGTGCTGCCATAGGTGTCTGACTCTTTTATTCCTGAACCTCAGCCCGAAGAGAGGTGACAGCTCCCTCTACCATATCCACACGAGAACACAGCTTGCTCAAGTTGTCCTTGATTGACTTCAACTCCTTCTTGACTATTTTCATGATAAGTTCAGTGAGGCTCTTAGCTAGCTGTTGGAGTTGGCTTTCATATGAGTGGGTTATTTCTGCAAGCTGCTGAAGACCACTAGGGTTTGAGAAGGTGGGGAGCCTCAAANGGAACGTGGTCAGCAAACCACCAAACCCGTACCTGTGCCCTTGTTGCAAACGCTGAAGACCACTAGGGTTTGAGAAGGTGGGGAGCCTCAAATTGATGCACCTCTGGAAGCCTGATCGGATGCCTCATGATGTGGCATGTTGAGATCGCGGGGAAAGGGGATCGGCTCTAAACTAGGAGTGATGGGATCATCTGGAACCTCAAAAGCTTGCATTCATTGCCTCTTATTCTTGGGAGCATTAGCGTCCCCTTTTTTAGCAGTGGAGATAACATCGGATGCAGAGCTAGGGATCTCATTTGAGAAAAGGGGTACTCCCGCTCTCAAGCAAAGCTGAGATATAAGCACCGCATATGGAATTGAAGTTCTGGCTTTCTTGGCCTTTCTCCGCATTTGATTGCCCACTATTTCCCCAAAGTTGATGGGAACCCTATCATAATGCAATAGCTAAGGATGGTTGCTTCCAAATTAAACTATTGTTCATTCTTGGAGGGCATGATTCGACCACAAATGAAGTCTAGCCACAACTTGTCCTCGAAGTGTAAATTATGGAAAGATATCTCACCACCCATAGATGCCCAAAAGGGTGTGCCGGTGGCAATGACTGGAGCAATGACACTGAACTGGTCCTCTTTGTTGGTGAGGAGAACCGACTACTCCATGCCCTCATCAATTTCTTCCTCCCAAAACAATGAGTTTATGGTTGTTGGGGTGATGTTTACCTCAACACCTCTCACCAGTACTGAGGATAGGCATGGAAAGTCCTCAACTTTGCCTATGTGTTTCATGCTCTCCTTCCTGGCTTGGTAAGAAGCATAGAACTCAGGTACCAAGCTCCTGTAGAAATCTGAGAGAGGATTAGCGAACACATGCCACCTACGATATGTGAATTGGGTAGTGATGTTGGGGAAGTCGCCCCTCAGCCCTGCCAAATCAAGGCATTTCTCCACAGTGATGGAGTAGCCTTCACAAATAACATAATGTTACTTCATGTTGAGCACACAAAAAATTATATCCTCTCTTGCATTGGTGGGGGATGAGGTAGCTTTGGCTTTCCCTTTTCCATTTTCTCTTGAAGTGGTGATTGCCTTTCCCTTGTTTGGGTCCCTAGATGAAGACATATTCTGTAAAATCTATGTTAGTGCCAAACGATCATATTTTATTTTTTGTGTTTTGTATAAGAGAAAATAAAATAAAACAATAGTAACAAGAACTATCATCTATCCTAAATTAAAATAAGGAATTGTAATCATTGGATGACAAACAATGAGAATTTCTGAAATTTGAAGCACTGGTAGTATCAGCGAGACACCGGTGAAATGCAGAAGGGATCCGTGAAACATCAACGCTTGGAAAAAGCACAAGTAAATTTCAATGTTAGCTGGCGAATCATAGGCCAGTCACCGATCATGATCCGTGAAGTGTAGATGGAACACATGTTCATGGCAGTGTCCTGAAGCCATATCGCCTAAACCGACATTTCATCTAGAATTTCGCCGGACCTGACTAGTGGTCATCATCCCCAATGCCTCAAAAAAACATTCACACATCCTACTCTTACAAACACTTACTCACACTATATATAAGCATTGGCTACACAAGCAAAAAGAAATAAAATGACGATTTGCCCTTAAGAACGACGTCACCCGATCTATCATAGAGAAAATCAGGTAGTATAAGCACACATGGGGTTACTAAGACTTCACCGCAACTCAAAATCTACACACTAAGGAACAAGAATTTTATCAAAGGCCAAACCCATATCGGTACTCACATGATATCACTACCCCCACATAGTCAAGAAAAAATAATAGCAAAGTATCATCTAGCACAACAAGAGTGTAATGGGGATACATGATTTGGGGGTATTTCAGTGGTCCCAATGTCATAGAAAAAAAGCAATCATATTATGCCGATTGATATTTAAAAACATAGTAAAAATAACATACCGGATGGGTTGGAAAACAAAAAGATGATGAGAATCAAAATTTTCACAAGGAAGCTTGTAATACTCTAAAAGTAACTAGGAGTAGACCTGGGAGCTAAAAGTTGAAAACTACTGAAACTAGGAAAATATCACAGAACGGGCCATGTAACGACTCATGGTATCTAACCACGGGTCGTTGTATGCGGTCATGGTGAGGGAATTCTGGGTGGCAGTGGAGACGATGGATGACACAACGACTCATTGTTTGAGACAATGAACCGTTGTTAGCAGGCGTTAGAGGAGGTTGGGTTAAGTAGATGGGATACAACGGGTCGTCCAATGACTCGTTGTGAGAAGAAACGACCCATGGTTAACAGTCATTTGTTGGTTCCAATATTTCCAGTGTATGTGATGAATCAATACCATGACTCGTTGGAAGCAACCACAAGTCGGGGTTAGGCTCGTGGTAAGCAGGTTCAAATTTTGTGAAGGAGCAACAACGGTCGATGTAACGATCAGTTATTTCAGAGGATGAGTCGTCCTGTATGTTCGTTGTTAAGTTCCGGAGGTAAGTCTCAACATTTCAAAAAACAAGAAACACAACGGGTCATCGTTCCTTCCAACAACCCATTGGTTCCATCTGTTGGTCCAATCTGGACAGTTTTTAGGGCAAATTCATTAAGGGCATTTTCGACTTTTCTATGCTATGAGACCCTAAACTACGTCGTTTAAGGTTTGTTTTACAGGGTTTTAAGAGGGGAAATAGATGGCCTATTCGCATAGATGGCCTATTCGCATGTTGGTTAAGAGTTTTAGAATGCCATACATGCTAGAAAAAGGCCCGGGGAAAGATCGGACAAGCGCCAAGTCGGCGCG
>JACEIK010004981.1:87457-99732 GCA_018107945.1 Datura stramonium
AGTAACTATATTTCAACCTATCGAAAGATGATCGAAAACTCGTAATTTCTCGGGAATCTAGAATGGAGAAATACTTACTTTAGGCACGTGATCGTATTGACACTAGTTTGAAACAATTCCATCAACTTAGGCTCGGTGGGACGACGATTTGCAAGGCTTATTTTACGAAAATAACTCCGTAGCGATGCTCTCTGCAGCCTTATACTTCAATACCCAGAGTTAATTTGGATTTTGGACGGCGTTTAGCAGCGTAATTGGATGATTTTCCAATGTTTCCCTTCGGTCTCCCTCTATTCTGGCCGTGATTTATATGGAAATAACATAACATCTAAGTGTGAGGCCTTTATATACTTGAGGCAGCAGACAAGGCAATGTGGCACTCGTCCCATCGCGCTGATTCTGCTCCGTTCCATGTTGGCTAACACGGAGGAGCTGCTCCGTGCCACTTTTCCCCTCTGGGAAGCTTGGTTCGGCCTCCTCCCGCGAAATCCCGACTTGAAACTCGTTCGGCCTTTCCCCAGGCCCTTTCCTCGTACGTATGGAACTCTAAAACTCTCAACCAACATACGAATAGGCTGACTAAGCGTTATAAATTTACGGGGTGTAACACATAGCCACGGTATAAATTATCTTCAAATAAAGCATTTAGAGATTTGGACAACACCTCTACAGCCAATATAAATAGAGCTGGAGATAGAAGGTCTCCCTGCTTGATACCCCTAGTGGAATGAACAAAACCATGTGTCTGACCATTGATAAAAATTGAATACCAATTGTTTCTAATCAATCTCCATATCATATCCACAAACAAGTTTGTGAAGCCCATCTTTCTCAATACTTTAGCTAGAAAAAACCAGGATATCTTGTCGTAGGCTTTGGTCATATCCAACTTTATAATAACATTTGCTAGTTTGCCCCTCTAGCTAATATCTGTAACTATCTCCTAATTTATCTAGACATTTTCAATAAGGTTTCTCCCCTTCACAAAGCCCGACTATGTCATGACCCGAATAGGGGCTCGGGTCGCAACATAGGACATGGAGCCCCAAGAGATCCCAAGTCGACCCATAGCATAAGCATACATCTAACTCGATCAATGAAACTGTATAATCAACAATACATTCATAGTGGATTTATAAATTTAAACATAGCATCAAAATACGAAATACGAAGCTGAAATTCATACATATATCTGAAAAGCCCCTAAACATGACGAGTTGATGGGACAAGACCCCAGCTAACTAAAAAAACTGAAACTAAAATACATATAGGAAATCTGAATAGTCCAGTCCTCGGGAGATGAGGATTCACCAACAACGAAGGTGCTAACTTTGAAGTTGAACTATGAGCGGGGCTGAATCTGAGAGCCGAGTCCTATATCATGAAACGATACAGAAAAAAGTATGCGATCAATATGTGGAATGTACCGAGTATGCAAGGTAAGTGAAACCGCTCAAATAAGTAAAATCATTTAAGAACATGCATAATGTAAAACATAAACAATAACAATCTGAGAGTAGGGCTTGCATGCATTCTTTCTGGAACCATGGTCTCATCACAACATAACATATCATCATAACATACCATAACATGATTGACTCAAAGATGAAATTTGATATTTATAAATAAAGCTGAACATTGAGTCAAACCTGCTTTAGAACATGCTTACATATGTAAATCTCTTGAGTAATGAACATGCATAACTGAAATCATGAGGAATAATGGGAGACTTGTCTTTAACAAACATACCATGGTAGAGCTTACGTGGTTCCAATTATCACACTCAAGTGGGTAGAGCTATCACACGCCTTGCCATGGCTAGGGATGATACCATGATATTGATATCAAGTTGAAGGCCCATTCGGGCAAGGGAAACTCACAAGGGAGGTCCCAAAGTGGTAATGTATAAACCTACATTGGCGCGTAGTTCTGAGGCATAGGGTGATCGACCCTTAGCCTACTCAGTGCTAGACACTCCTCCCAAAAACATACATATGCTCTACATCATTATTCAATAAAGCTCAACATTATCTATTAACGAAGCTCATAAATTAAATACATCTCAAAGCGGAGATCATGCATAAGAGAAGCTGTAACTATAACCATACCACAAACTGAAAGATAATTGGGAGTCTTCTCTCCAAAACCATGTGGTAAGCTTAATTCGAGATATCATCAATCATACTTTGAACATGGTGCATTTCCCAAAGATTTATCATACTTGAAAATACTCAATTCATATCGAAAATATGATTGTAAACATGGGTAGCTTGAAAGCATACTTTTCATCATAATATCTCATCATCATCATGAATTCATCACAATCTCACCTTTCATGAACTTCTCATCAATGGGCTTTGTCATTCATAAAGCTAGAAACATAATTTTTAATTGAAAACATTATAAAACTCGCCCATGCTTCGCAATACAATAGTAGAAACATATTTTAATCATACCCATATAAAGAATTAGGAAATTCATGCATTGGGTTAAAACCCCATAGATTAGTCATAGATAAATCATGATTTAGAGAGGGATTAGGCATGAGTATGGAAGGAATCACCCATTCATAGCCCTACATACCTGCTGGTAGCTGATTCTTACACTTCTTTAGATGTCTAATGGGAAATCGAAGAGGAAATGATAAATTTTAGGCTTCATCACCCTCTCTAGTATTCCACTTTGCATGCATGAATGAATAGGGCCTAAAATGAATTTATCCCTTTAAAGTCACTATTCATAACTCAAAACGAAGTAGTTTAAGCCTTAGAAGCTTAGGAATTAAGGAAAAACCTTACTAAATTCACAAAAAAATAACTACCAGGTAGTCCCAACGAGGGACCTAACGATTCGTTACCCGGGGTCACAACTCGTGGCATGATCCGTGAGGTACACTGCTCATGTGATCGTCTGGGCTCGTCACGGGCAACCTCATGACTCGTTATAGTCATGGTCACCACCCGTTATGTAAACTGCCTCCATGCCAATTATTTTCTCACTAGCTGACCATGACCCTCCCCACGAATTGTAGGGACTGACCACGACTCGTCAGGTCCTTCCATCGAGTATACTACCCTTCTTCCTTCTCTTTTCCTTCTCACCCACCCAAGACTGACCTAACGACTCGTGGGTCCTGACCATAAGTCGTGGTCATGCCCGTGGGGTCTCACTCCTCAAGTTTATCATTAAATCCCTGGGCCTCCCCACGAGTCACATCATGACTCATGGGCTTCTCTCACGAGTCTCCTCACGACTCGTTCTGATTCTGATGCCAAATTTCAACTTTTTCTCTATTTCATCTCCTGGGTTTGATCTTTGGGCTTCCGGGGTATAACAATATCTCTCCCTTTGGAATATTCATCCCCAAATATTGGAAAAACATACAGAAAAGTAGAGAAATGCAGTTATCATATTCACATACTAATCATTTAAATTGAAAACTGACGGTATGACTATCCCCGATTCGAACTGCATAGCTGAACTGATTTAAAAAACCATACACACATCCATATACATAAAATAAACTTGGGCACATGAACTGAACATGAAAACTAGATAGAATTTTAGGTCAAAACTGATACCTCAAGATGGAACTGAGCCGGTAGAGAATAACAGTAGGTATCTAGCCATCATATCCACTTTGGCTTCCCACGTAGCTCCCTCAACATGATGATTTCTCCGTAGTACTTTAACCGAAGCTACTTCCTTGTTCCTTAGCTTTCAAACTTGATGATTCAGTATTTCTATTGGAACCTCTTCGTAATTGAGGCTGTCTTTTACACCAACACTGTCCACCGAGACAACTAGAGCTGGATCACTCAAATACTTCTTCAAGGGTGACACATGGAATACGGGATGCATAGAAGCCAATTCTGAAGGCAACTCCAACTCATAAGCCACCTTGCCAACACGTCTCACGATCCTATGTGGGCCGACATAGCGGGGACTAAGCTTCCACTTCTTTCCGAACCTCATCACTCCCTTCATAGGAGACACTTTCAGAAATACCCAACCATCAACCTCAAATTCTAATTCTCTCATCCTCATGTCGGCATAGGACTTCTGAAAACTCTGGGAAGTTTTCAACTTATCTCTTATCAATTGAACCTTCTTCATAGCCCCATTAACTGAATCTGGTCCTATCATCACTGCTTCGCCAACCTCAAACCGTCCAATGGGAGACCTACACCTCCGCCCATAGAGAGCCTCGAATAGTACCACCTAGATACTAGAATGATAGCTATTATTGTATGCAAACTCGATAAGTGGAAAATGCTCATCCCAGCTACCTCTAAAGTCAATTATGCATGCTCTCAACATGTCCTCGAGGGTCTGGATTGTCTGATCCACTTTACCATCCATTTGTGGGTGAATGTTGTGCTAAGCTTAACTTGTGTACCCAATCCTCTTTGAAACGACTTCCAAAACTAAGAGGTAAATTAAGTACCTCTTTTTAAAATGATGGATAAGGGCACTCCATGCAATGGTACTAGATCTCGGATATATAACTTGGCATAATCCTCCACCAAATCCGTGGTTTTGATCGGTAGAAAATGAGCAGCCTTGGTCAATTTGTCTACCAAAACCCAAATGGAGTCATATTGTCGACGAGTACGAGGTAAACCTGTGATGAAGTCCATGTTGATCTCTTCCTACTTCCAAGTAGGAATGCTGATATCCTGAAGTACACCTCCCGATCTCTAGTGCTCAACCTTTACTTGCTTACAGTTCGGACACAGCCATGAATTCTGAGATATTCTTCTTCATGCCATTCCACCAATAAACTTCCCGTAAGACACGGTACATCTTGACGACACCTGGATGGATAGAGTACCTATATCCATGAGCCTCGTGCAACATCTGACTCCTCAAATCATCTACATCCGGAATACATAGGCGACCCTGGTACTGAAGCACACCATCTCCCCCTTTGGAGAATACCTCTACCTTCTAATTCTGAACGGCTTCCTTCAAATTTACCAAAATCGGGTTCTCATCTTGTCTAGATTTTACATCAGTCACCAAGGACGATTCTGATCCGTTCTGAACAACAACACCGCTATTGATCAAGTCAACCAATCTAACTCCCAACCTTGCTAGTCGATGCACATCCTTCACCAACTCCTTCTTCCCTTCATCCACATGGGACACACTCTCCATGGAGAGCCTACTAAGTGCATCCGCTACTACGTTGGCCTTACCCGAATGGTAAAGGACACTCATATCATAGTCCTTGAGTAGCTCTAACCACCTTCTTTGCTGAAGATTGAGATCCTTCTGAGTAAACACATATTGCAAGCTCTTATGGTCCGTAAACACATCCACGTGGACCCCATACAAGTAATATCGCCATATCTTTAACGCGAATACCACCGCGGCCAATTGAAGATCATAGGTCGGGTGATTCTTCTCATGAACATTTAGCTGTCTAGAGGCATATTCTATAACCTTCCCGTGCTGCATCAATACACACCCAAGTCCGATCCTTGAAGCATCACAATACACCACAAACCCATCAGTGTAACACTCCGAATAATTTGAGCGATAAAAATGTGCTTTCGAGGTAGTACTAAGTACTAAATAGGCTAAGAAGGAAATATTATGAGTTATTTGAATCACCCTAAGTTCATATTTAATATTGGACATCTATCAAGTTGTAGAACAAAATTCGGAAAAGTGATCGCAAAATTTCCTTCTTGAGATTCTTTGAAATTTAGGTCAAATGTCTCGATGTTTTTCTCCAAATATATAAAGATTTATGGGGTGTGTGACTTATAAAATTAAGTATCTACAAGTCTAGTTTCCAACTCATCAAACCATTGGTCAATCCGAATTCAGAGTAGAGAGATATTTGCATTTTTGCGAGACCGCTCAACCAGTCACGTCACAAGGGTCTAAGGCGTTGGAAGGCTATTTAAGCCCCTTTGGTCGGATTTTGGTCATCCAAATTCACTTTCCAGAAACCTACTTTGTAAGAAACCTATCTCAACTTCTCTACATGATTTTATTTGGTCTTTGAGGCTAGAATCCATGGCTCAACGTGATTTTGGTGTTGGAAAGTCGTAAATCGCGTGTAGTCCGTGGTTTGGTGTTTTTTCCGGGATGTTGGTGGCTGTTTCGTGGTGAAGCTGTTGGTAAGCCTTCTTTCTTTTGTTCTACTTATTTTTTAAGGTTTTTATAGGTGTGTTAACGCCGGTAGGTTATTGTCTCAGAGTTTCTACCGTTGAATTCCTATGAATCTTATCAGATAAGTTTTGTTTGTCTTGTTTTGTTGTTGAGTTGTGTTAGCAGCATTTTGGCAGAATTTTGGACTGACTTTAGGCATTAGGTTCATAGTGTTGAAGGATCAAGTTATGTTAAGCGTATCCCTCCCTTTGTCGGCATGAATTCCATAACTGTTGCAGTCCGTGTTGACGTGTGTGTTGGCTGTTTATGATGGCTTGTGTTTTGATATTATTGAACTCTTGTTATGCTATTTATATGGTGATAAAAATGTTTTTAAGGTTCTGGTTTGGTCGGTGGCTAGGTCTTGAGTGCGGAGAATCGTATACATGGCAACTTATTAGGCTCATGTCGAGAGGCCGTATGTGAGGCGTGTGGTTCTTGTAGCAAGTTGTGGGCTATTTGAGTAAATAAGATTAGGTGATTATTTTGACAAGTGTATGAGGTTTTATAGTGGTTAAGGTCGATGGTTGCGATGATCTGTTGTTATATTTGATTCGGCGGTCGTGTCAGCCGTGTCGATGGCACGTGATGACCGTGGTGACACTTGGGCTGGTTTGGACTTGTCCCTTGATGTTAGTGGTGAGTAGAGTGGCTTGTGGGCTATTTGATCATATATTATTATTGTTGTTGATTATGTGTGCTGTGTTTAGGCCTTGTGGCTTGTGAATACCCGATGCACGAGAGTTGTTTCGGCTAGGGGTCGAGCCTGAGGTACCTTGTGGATTGTGGATGCCCAACACACGAGAGTGTTTCCGGCTGAGGGGTTGAGCCCAAGGAGTGAAATGACCTATGGGGTTGAGAATGATGTCCTCCATAGTGTTGAGTTCAGATATGATTCGAGAGTGGTCCGACATATTTGAGCCTTCCTGGGATCGCGATTTGGTTCTCCTAGATGGATTGAGCTCCGCTAACTGTGCGCAACTGAGAGAGTGTTCGGCAATGCTTGATCGATGATGTTCACCGACTGGTGTTTACTTTTTATATGCTTGGCATTATATTGTAATTGCTGCTCGTGTTATATGTTATTTGATAGCAATGGATGCTAGATGTTGGCTAGTGTTAGCTGAAGGCTGTAAAGAGGTCTAGAGGCGATGATAGGTGAGCTATATTGGCTAGGTGCCACTGTGTTATTGTTTACTTTTAGACTTGTCGGGCTTATAGGGGCCAGGTAGGTTTTTTTTGTATGTTTTTTTGTACTTGCCAGGCTTATGGGGGCAGGTAGATATTTTGTGTTTACTTATATTGAGTCTCCTTCTACAATATCTGGTATATCTATTGATCTCTAATCTATGTCTTCTAGTTATTTCTGCCTTTCATTCTCGGTACACTATTGTACTGACGCCCTAGTCGGGGTGCTTTATTCATGTTTGTAGGTGATGGTGGGCTGTTAGATCTAGTTCTTGGGTGCTGAGTGGAGTTTAAGCTAAGTTGGTGCACTCCAGGTCTTTCGCAGTCGCCAGATATTTGAGTTAAGGGTAGTTCGGGGCCCTTTGCCAATCATTTGATTACTAATGTATTCATAGAGGCTCATCGACATTACTATAGTTTTAGTATGTTGTTATAGGCCAGGTAGGCCATGTTGTATAGTTGTTTTCCTTTCCATGTCCTTGACGACATATGGTATTTTCTTTGTTGGTCAGGTGGGCCAGCTTCCGCTATAGTCTATCGTCTTATTCTAATTTTATAGTTGTTGTGTTGTTGAACCTCACCGATTCTGGACTTTGTTTTATATTTTGGGCATTGGGTATGCTCATATTAGGAGTAGCACCAAGTGCCAGTCACGCCTCCCCGGGTTTGGGGTATGACAATCAGTACCCTCCGGTAGAGTTAACACCGGTGCTGAAGTCGAGTCTTCAACTCTTGGAAGCTCTTCTCACAAGCCTCCGACTATTGGAATTTCACCTTCTTCTGAGTCAGTTTGGTCAAAGGTGCTACAATCGATGAGAAACCTTCCACGAACCTTCCATAGTAGCCAACTAAACCTAAAAAGCTCCGAATATCAGAAGGATTCACCGGTCTAGGCCAATTCTTCACCGCTTTTATTTTTTGAGAGTCCACCATTATGCCTTAGCTTGATACTGGCTCAAAAACGCTATGGAGTTCAACCAAAACTCGCACTTGCTGAATTTAGAATATAATTGAAGATCCTTTAGAGTGTGCAGCACTACCCTCAAATGAGCGGCATGCTCCTCCTCGCTCCGAGAGTATATCAGGATGCCGTCAATAAACACAATCACGAACATATCCAAATATAGCTTGAACACCCTATACATCAAGTCCATAAAAGATGCAGGAGCATTCGTTAGTCCAAAACACATAACTACAAACTCATAATGACCATATCGCATCTTCAAGGTTGTCTTCGGGATGTCACTCTCCCGTACTCTGAACTGATGATACCCGGATCTGAGATCTATCTTTGAGAAACATTTAGCACCCTAAAGCTGATCAAATAAATCATCAATCCCGGGTAAAGGATAACTGTTCTTGGTGGTGACTTTGTTCAATTGTCGATAATCAATGCACATTCGAAGAACCATCTTTCTTTCAGACAAAGAGAACTAGCGCACCCCATGGGGACTTGCTCGGTCTATTGAAACCCTTATCTAAGAAGTCCTTCAACTGATCTCTATACTCTTTTAGCTTGGTTGGAGCCATTTTGTAGGGAGGAATAAATATAGGCTGCGTGTCAGGAAGAAGGTCAATACAAAAATCAATCTCCCGCCCGGGAATGATTCCCGGTAAATCATCTGGAAAGACCTGGATACTCACACACTACTGGAACTGATTGGATAGTTGGGATATTGAAATCAACATCCTTAACCCTAACTAGATGGTACACACAACCCTTAGAAATCATCTTTCTATCCTTAAGGTAGGAAATGAAATGACCTATAGGCACAACTAAACTGCCCTTCCATTCTAAGACTGACTTACCCGAAAATCTGAACTCTACTGCCCAAGTTCTACAATTAACTGAAGCATAGCATGAAAATAACCAATCCATGCCGAGAATAACATCAAAATCGGTCATGGATAACTCTATCAAATCTGCTGAGGTGACTTTCTGAAGGACTGAGACCGGGCAACCTCTATATAGCCGTCTAGCTATAACTGAGTCACCCACTGGAGTAGAAAGGGTTCTAACAAGACTTCGGGACTAACTCTGAAGCTACTAGCCACATAAGGTTTCATAAAAGACAAAGGTAGCCCCTAGATCTAACAGAGTATAAACATCAAGATGGAAGACTCGTACCATACCAGTGACTACATCCGGAGATACCTCCTGCTCTTGGCAGGATGCTAAAGCACATAATCTGTTCTAGCGCTGACCACCACCTATGCTAGTAGATGCTCCCTGATGTACTACGCGTGCGGGTGGGGCTGCTGACTAGAAGCTGGGCCTCGGCCCCCATCATGGTCCTACCTCACAGCTGGGCAATCTCTGAGCATGTGTTTGGGCTTCCCACACCCGAAACAAGCACCTGTACCTTCTAGACACTGGCCCGTGTGAACCTAGCCACACTTGCGGCAAACTGGACCACTACAATCTGCAGGTCTGCTGCTCTGACCTCTAGAGGCTGATGCTCGCCCCCTGTAATCGTTCCTCGATCTAGATGAACACTCAATACTAAAGATACTGGGGTTGATGATCCTTGGTGGGTCTGCTGTCGGTGCCTACCTCCTGACCTCGGCTGTGAGAATTTGTGGTCATCGGTTCTAGCCCTCTTAGCCTCCTTCTCTCTCAGATGTGTTGCCTCCATCTTCTGGGCTTACAAGACTATCCAAGGAAAGTTTATGTCCTGGTAAAGCATAGCGGTCCCACAATCCTTATCGAAATAGCCCTCTACACCAAGGACGAATCTACTCACCCTCGCCCTCTGATCAGCCACCAACTCTAGGGCGTACTTTGACAAGCGAGTGAACTCAAGAGCATACTCTTGTACTGTCATTCTCCCTTGCCTCAGATTTACAAACTCAGCTGCCTTCAGCTCCCTCATCTCACGAGGGAAGAACTGATCCAAGAATGCAACATGAAACTCATCCCAAGTGATAGGGCCCTCTCTAGTGACCCTGCTATCTTTCCATTGGTGAAACCAGATATGCGCGACCCCTTTTAACTGGTACGAGGCCAACTCTGCGCACTCAACTGCATTCACCCCCATGGCTTGGGTGGTCTTTACAATCTCATCTATGTACTCATGCGGGTCCTCATCTACTTTTGACCCGAGGAACTCCAACAGGTTCATTCTCAAGAAGTCTCAAACTCGAGCCGCTGCTGCATTTCCATTTTGCGGAACATGTGCAACAACCTACTGATTGACCTGAGTGGTCATGGCTTGCACAAGAAACTGAATATAGCTGCCCAAAATTCAGCATGGGCAACTGGCTCTGGTGCCTGGGGCTCCTGAACTAGTGGGGCTCGATGGTGCCCATTAACATTGCCATCCCCGTGGCCTTCACCATTCCTATTCCTTCTACTATTCATTCTTCGGGAAGCCATAATTTTGCAATCACGAATAGATGAATTAGAAGGATAGGGAGACATTTTATCACATGACATAGATAATGAAAGAGGGGAACACTTCCTAAATGTCTCGTAGCCTTTTCGTCATAGGTGTGGCGTGCTTCACACCCATGAAAAAGACTCTATTTAACGTGGCTTTCAGACACCCTAGGACACTTCAAACCTATTGCTCTGATACCAAGTTTGTCACGACCCAAACGGGGGCTCGGGTCGCAACACGGGACATGGAGCCCCGAGAAACCCCAAGTCGACCCATGGCATAAACATACATCTAACAGGATCAATGAAACTGTATAATCAACAATACATTCATAGTGTAAGTCTAAGCTTAAACATAACATCAATATAGGAAATCCGAAGCTAAATTTATACATATGTCTGAAAAGCCTCTAAACATGACGAGTTGATGGGACAAAACCCCAAGTAACTCAACAAAACTGAAACTAAAATACATATAGAAAATCTAAATAGTCTAGTCCTCGGGAGATGAGGACTCACGAAAAATTAAGGTGCTAACTCCGAAGTCGAACTATGAGCGGGGCTGAATTTGAGAGCCAGGTCCTGTATCATGAAATGATACAACATAGAGTATGCAGTCAGTACGTGGAATGTACCGAGTACGCAAGGTAAGTAAAACCTCTCAAATAAGTAAAATCATTTAAGAACATGCATAATGTAAAATATAAACAATAAGAATATAAGAATATGGCTTGCATGCATTCTTTCTGATATCATGGTCTCATCAAAACATAATGTATCATCATAAAATATCATACCATAATCAATTGACTCAAGTGAAATATGATATTTATAAATAAAGCTGAACATTGAGTCAAACCTGCTTTAGAACATGCTTACATATGTAAATCTCGTGAGTAATGAACATGCATAACTGAAATCATGAGGAACAATGGGAGACTCATCATTTAACCGACATGCCATTAGAGCTTACGTGGTCCCAACTATCATACTCAAGTGGGTAGAGCCGTCCAAAGCCTTTCCAGTGCTAAGGATGATACCATGATATCGATATCAAGCTGAAGGCCTATTTGGGCAAGGGAAACTCACAAGGGAGGTCCCAAAGTCGTAATGTATAAACCTACGGTTGCATGTAGTTCTGAGGCATAGGGTGATCAACCCTTAGCCTACTCGGTGCTAGACACTACTCCCAAAATATGCATATTCTCTACATCATTATTCAATGAAGCTCAACATCATCTATTGACGAAGCTCGTAAATTAAATACATCTCAAAGCGGAGATCATGCATAAGAGAATCTTTAACTCTAACCATACCACAAGTTGAAAGATAATTGAGAGTCTTCGCTCCAAAACCATGTGGTAAGCTTAATTCTAGATATCATCAATCATACTTAGAACATGGGGCATTGCCCAAAGATTTATCATACTTGAAAATACTCAATTCATATCGAAAACATGATTGTGAATATGGGTAACTTGAAAACATACTTTTCATCATAATATCTCATCATCATCATGAATTTATCACAATCTCACCTTTC
>JACEIK010004982.1:0-28032 GCA_018107945.1 Datura stramonium
TTGTTTTCTTGATTATAGAGTTAGAGCTAGCCCTGCACTAGAGGTGCTTAGGCTCAGTCAGCTCAGCAGTTCAGGTCCTAGTAAGGCACCAGGTGCCAGTCATGCCTCCCAAGGCGGGGCGTGACAACCAAAGTCTCACTCAACTTCATAGCGAAGGCCTACTGGACACTAGTCCAACATAGGTTGGCGCTGACGGTCAATAACTACACCCTCAGTGCAGACAGAGCGACTTTGGTGGCGAGTATCATGTCGAGATACACCATCAACATTCTGAGGATCATAGCGGAGGAGATCCAAGATCGGGCTATGAGATTGAGCACTACCATCCCATTCTTGAGTCCCGTGTACAAGTTATGCATAGAGGTAGGCGATAAGGCAAAATTTGAGGTAGATCACTTGATTTAAGGCTAGAAAACTGCAGACATAGGCCTTATACGGGATGACATGAACCCGAATAGCCGGGTTAGATTTCCTACTGCAGTCCCACTACCATGGGCATTCGGAGTGAGCATGTTGATGCCCCCACTTCAATGGAGCAGGGAGAGATGTCGGCTACAGAGGCCGGCCACAGATGCATCTCCTAGTACTTCCTCTACACCACCATTGGGCATACCACGCTAGACCCCAGCTGGTTACATGTTGGTCCCACATGAGTTCCTCTAAAAAATGGCCAAGAGGCTGACAGTGATCAAGAAGAAGGTCAAATCAATGAGGGAAAATGTCATGACTTGGGTGAAGGCTGAGATTGACAAGGCTGTGAGATTATTGCATGGCCGGTTGGATAGCTTTGAGGCCGCCTCAATGAGTGCCTGTGTCACGATCTGAACGGAGAACCAGATTGCAAGACGGGACAAGGAACCCTAAGAGACTCTAGGTCGACCCATGGCATAAGCATACATCTAACTCAATCAATAAAACTAAATAATCAACAATATAACCATAGTGGAAGTCGAAACTTAAACATAACATCAGAATACACAATCTGAAGCTGAATACACCCATATGTCTAAAACGCCTCTAAACATGACAAGTTGTTGGGACAAGACCCCTAACTAACTCAATGTCATGACCCAAACATAGACCCGGATCGTAACACAGGACAAGGAACCCCGAGAGGCCCTAGGTCGACCCATGGCATAAGCATACATCTAACATCATTCTCTTTAAACGAAAAACTGAAGTAAGGCATAGCAGAAATGTAAACATATCATAACATAACATAACATAGGGAGTCACTAGACATACACGCAAGCTGAGTTCTACATACTATCTAAAAGCCTCTACTACATATGATGGCTTGATAGGACAACACCCCCAACTAACACGGCCAAGTAATGAAACATAAATAACATAAATGTCTATCAAACGGCCCTCAGAACATGAGGACTCACCAATAAGCTGAAGGTGAACTCTGAGATGATCTATAGATGAGGATGAACTTGAGAGCCGGGTCCGGGATCATGAACTGATACAGCATAGAAAGTATGCAGTCAGTATGTGGAATGTATTGAGTATGCAAGCTAAGTAAAACGGACATTTAAAATACATGAAAACTCATAAAACATCATAAGAGTAGGACATCATACTCATATCATAAATATCATGACATAACGTAAGGCTCAAGTTTTTCAAATCATTCATTTTCATAATCATAAGAGAAACTTTATCAAATCATCACTTCAACCAATATCATGAACATAACAGTGCATAAAACATACGGAACAATGGGACAACTCATCACAACCGAAACCATCATGGTAGAGCCTTTCATGATGCCCAACTATCTCACTCAAGGCGGCAGAGTCGCCTCTGGCTTGCTGATGTGTTGTGGATTTACAACACTATTGTCACTCAAAACTAAGAAAATAGCATGAACTTAGGTGTATTTATGTGGATATGAGGCACTTTTCCTTTGATTTCAGGATAAATGGGTGTTGGAAAAATAAATTGCAAAAGGAAGCTAAAAATGTGCAAAAAAAGGCAAAAAGTGCAGTCCACAGTATGATCCGTAGGATGGACCTACAAGTCGTACTGAGGGCCCTGATAAGAAGTTGAAAGTTTAACCTGGAAGACTGATCCTATGAGACTTGTCACGGATCGTACCATGGTGGTATGAGTCATGGTAATCCAGTTGTGATGAAATCCAGAAGAATTCAAAAGGAGGCTGATTCTCAGTACGAGAGTACACTACGACCCATGAGATGAAGGTACGAGTCGTACCATACAGGTCGTGGTAAAGTTCAGAAAAAGTTCAAAAGTACCAGGATCAAGCCACGGGTGCAATGTACGAGTCATAGGAAGTAGGTACGAATCGTACCTTGGCCCAACACTTAGCAAAAATTCAACCAACACTTCAAGCCACGAGTTGATGCCATGGTTTTTGAGAAGCCCCTTCAAGTCGTAGGTGGATCCGTGACAAGGTCGGCTACAGATACGAAAAACAGTCCTGTTAGTTTAGGAAAAGGATTCTTATGTCTATATAAATATTTTTTATGTTTTATTTTTAAGAGAGGACGATGAATAGACTTAATTCTAGGAGGATAACATTGTAGTAAGCAATATTACATCATTGAAAGAGAGAATTTAGTTGGTTCAACTTTGTGATCAACCTTTTCGTGAATTCATCTTGTTCTTGCTACTTGTTATTCAAGATTTCGTGGTTTAATTGAAGGAATTGTTTTTCTCAGTCATCTTTGTAAGTATTGTGTTATGTTTTCAATCATGAACAAAATTCACAACCTTGCAACTATGAGAGGCTAAAACCTCTATAGCTAGGGTTATGGGAACCATGGTGGATTAACAAGTTAGGGTTGCACAAAGTGAGTCTTAAACCAATACCAATTACTTATATTGTATTCTCTTCATCTTTAATGATTCTTAGCGGTGCGCAACGTTAGGAAGTGCCTGAATTCTTTACTTGCTTTGGTCAACGAGGTAGAGATTAGGAAAAGAGAATTACAACAGAGCCTTGATCTTGATGATCATTGTATTAACTTGAGTTGTGGTTGCAGGATAGTTATATCTGGAATTTAGTGATAACGGTTAGTTTGTAAAACTCATGAGACTTGGTCGAGTAATTGAGGATAGTCATTCAATAGGGATTGGTCGATCGTTTGAATGAACCTAAGTTATCAGTTCTGTAAGTAANCAATAGGGATTGGTCGATCGTTTGAATGAACCTAAGTTATCAGTTCTGTAAGTAAGTATTGGTAAAGATCACGAGTGTATACCCAAAGCTGTTATGAACTCATTGGGAACACAAACCCTAGTTATTCCTTTAATTATTGATTTACAAATATAATCTTGACTGCTGCTTATTTCTATTACTGATTTTTTATTAGAATTCCCCCCATTGTGAAGTAATTACCATACAAGTTCATCTGCCGACTGTAATCTAGATCTTCCATATTTCCTGTGGGTTCGACCCGAACCTATAGTTGGGTTCTTTATTGAAAACGTCCGCTTCATACTTCAGTTAGAAGTGTGGTTTGAGCGTTATCACTTGCTAGGCGAGGGATGTGCATTATGTGATATCACTAAAATAGGGGATCATTATCATTGTAATCTATCATTATAGACCCACGATGGCACGTGGTTATGAGACACCGGCATAGTCCTTTGAACGCTGGGCTGCTCGGTGCTAGACATGGCTCCCAAAAATATGCATATTAGCTCATACATAAATCAATAACAACATTCATTTAGATTCATAGCTAAAATAAATATTCATAATTCATTGATAACTAGTAAACATGATTAGCTAAGAATAAAAAGTCCCTTTAGTCGACCAACATCATAAATCGATAAATCATGAGAATCATTTCATAAACCATAAATCATTCATCATCATGTGGGCATTTCCCAATACTTTACCATGCTTTACAATACTCAATTCATTCAAAAACATGCTTATAAACATAGTTAACTTGAAAACGTGCTTTTCATCATCAATAGTTCATAAATCATAAGATCCATGCATACTTGAAATCATGCACTAAACTCGTAAATCATCAAACCATGTTGGGTATATTAATAAACCCACATATCAATAACTAAAGTGTAGATCATAAATCGGTTCATCATAGATCATGCATAAGTAGGCTTAATCGAGTAGATATTGAAACCAATAAATTTATAATTGAAAATAGTTGTAAAATCTGATCAAAATCCATAAAATATGATGTAAATCATAGATCATAAAAGCCCATTAGCAAATCATTAGATTTTCACAAAAATTTAATTAAAACCCCATGAGATTTTTGGAAAAATTTCATAAACTAGTAGAGGATGCGCATGGGTGTGAACAGAAACACCCATTCGTAACCCCACATACCTGGTTGGAGCTAAACTCTACACTCCCTTGATTGCCCAAGAGGAAAATTGGGGAAGAAAGTCTTGAATCACTCTAGAGCACCTCTCTACCACCTTCTATTCCTTTGCATGCATGAATGAGGACTTAGGCTAGTCTTTCCCCTCTTAAACCCACCTTTTAGAGGTTAAAACGACATAGTCTAGGACCCTAGGACTTAGAAATTATGGAAAAGCCCTTAAATTGCCGAATTTTACTTGCTGCCAGTCCCCACGAGGGACTGGACGACTCATCCCCAGGGGCCACGATTCGTGGCCTTGAGTCATAATGTTCACAGCCAAAAATCTACCATGAGACCCCATGGAGGACACCACGAATCGTGGTGAGTCACCATGACTCATGGTCGCCATCCGTAGCCTTCACTGCCCAATCTTCCTTGCCAAGCATCCAGTCCATGCCATGGGTGACCTCAGGAGTCGTGTGGCCTGTCCACGACTCGTGGTTATGACCGTGGTATCCCCCAAACCAGTCCACCTCCCTTCTTGACCACGAGTCACTTCACGATTTGTGGTCCCTCCTCACGAGTCACCTAACGACTCATTCTGTGATCTGGTGCAAAATTCCAGTTTTTCTCCGTTTCACCCGGGTCTGATCTTTGGGCTCCCGAGGTATAACAATATCTCCCCCTTTGGGAGCATTCATCCTCGAATGTTGGAAACACGCAGCAAAAGTAGAAACATGCATTCATTATATGCAAATACTAATCATTTATGTTGAAAACTGACTGAATGACTACCACAGAAAAGAACTACATAGCTGAACTGAATTCACTCATCACATACCTCTACCATAACATAAAAAACACTTGTGTACATGAATCGAACATGAAAAATGATTAGAGTATTATGGCAAAAACTAGTACCTCAAATGAAAACTGAGTCGGTAGGGAATAGGTGATGGTATTTAGCCATCATATCTGCTTCGGCTTCCCACGTAGCCCCCTCAACATGTTGATTTCTCCATAACACCTTTACTGAGGCTACTTCTTTGTTCCTTAGCCTCCGAACTTGATGATCCAATATTTCAACTGGAATTTCCTCATAGTTGAGGCTATCTCTAACACCCACACTCTCCACCAATACAACTAGAGTTGGGTCACCCAAGCATTTTTTCAAGAGCAATACATGAAAGACGGGATGAACGGAAGTTAATTCCAAATGTAACTCTAACTCATAAGCTACTTTACCCACATGTCTCACAATCCGGTATGGGCCAACATAGAAGGGATTGAGTTTCCCTTTCTTTCCAAATATCATCACTCCCTTCACGGGAGATACCTTCAAAAACACCCAATCATCGACTTTGAACTCGAGCTCTCTTCTTCTCACATCCGCATTGGAATTTTGGCGACTTTGAGCCGTTTTCAACTTGTCTCCTATCAACTGAACCTTCTCTATCGCCTCATGAACCGTGTCTAGCCCTATCATTGCTTCCTCACCAACCTCAAACCATCCAATGGGCGATCTACATCTCCGCCTATAGAGAGCCTCAAACACTACCATTTGGATACTAGAGTGGTAGTTGTTATTGTAAGCATCACGATCAGGGGAAAGTGATCATTCCAACCATCTCTGAAGTCAATCAGGCATGCCCTCAACATGTCCTCGAGGGTCTGAATTATCTGCCGCTTGACCATCCTTTTGCGGGTGAAATATTGTGCTGAATTTAATCTGAGTACCAAGCGCTTTTTGAAAAGACCGCCAAAACTGATAGCTAAATTGAGTACCTCAGTCTTATATGATAGACAAGCGCACTCCATGCAATCGAACCAATCTCTTGGATGTATGGCTTGGCATAATCCTTTGCTGAGTCCGTGGTTTTGACCAGTAGAAAATGAGCAGCTTTAGTCAGCCTGTCTACCACCACCCATATAGAATCATACTATCGGCGAGTACGAGGTAGGCCTGTAATAAAATCCATATTAATCTCTGCCCACTTCCGAGTGGGAAAGCTAATATCCTGAAGTACAGCTCCCGACCTTTGATGCTCGACCTTTACTTTCTTACAATTCGGGGACTTGGCTACAAATTCTGCAATACCCTTCGTCATGTTGTTCTACCAATATATTTCCCGCAAATCATGATACATCTTGGTGGCACCCGGATGGATAGAATACCTGGATCCATGGGCCTCATGCAATATCCGGCTCCTCAATTCATCAACATCTGGAACACATAGGTGACCCTAGTACTGAAGTACCCCATCTCCCCCTTTGGACAAGACCTCTACTTTCTGATTTTGAACAGCTTCCTTCAGCTTTACCAAAATCGGTTCTTCATCTTGCCTCACCCTTGCAACAATAACAAAGGACAATTTTGATTCATCCCGAACTACCACACCACTATCGGTTGAGTCGACCAAACGAACTCCTACAATTCCTGTCAAGAATCCTGAGGTGCCCAACTCCTGAGTCTCTATCTTTTATGCCTAAGATCATGACAAATACACAGTGCGCTCTAATTCATCCGAAATTCTCAAGTCACAACCCAAATACGCATTCCAATCCTGAAACCCACTTTGGACCAGTTGGAACCATCAAGTTACCCATATAAAGCTGCTTGACCCCGACTATACCATGGTCACATCTAGCTTCCTCAAAACATATAAATTCAACCCGAGGTTCAAATCACTCTCGAATCACCTCATAATCCCTGCAAACTACCCAACTAAAGAAACTTATAAATTCAACCCGGGATTCAAATCACTCTCGAATCACCTCATAATCCCTGCAAACTACCCAACTAAATCGTAACTCACCATTCGAAACCAATCAACTTTCAGAATCCAATTTCGAGCTTGACAACCTAGACTGTTGACTTTGGTCAACCCTCAAACTTCAAACCCTTCAAAAATTGAAACTCTCAACCAATCTTCATTAAATCATCTCGGAACGAAGTCTTCCACTTCCGCAAGTCATGAAAAATAGAGTTATGACGCGGAAAGGTTCATCCTAGGAAAATGGATCGAAAATCACAAAATGACCATGTGTCATGCTACACTTCCAGGATTGGTTAATAACTGGGCTTCCTGTACTAGGTCTGGCATCTATGGCGGGGATAGGAAGTTATCCTAAACATACACATCTTAACCAGCATTTCCATCACGAGGAACATCCTTAGGGTTTAGAGTAAGGGAATCATGAGCACGAATCATGTAAGAAGTCTAATATTGGCATATACCTGATACAACACCATCTCATGAGCCGATAGAACAAACTTCTTGGACTGAATTCATAGGTTTGAGTGCGCTAAGAAACTTGGGTTCACATACATAATGAGAGTCATGACATGAAACGAAAAGGGTAATATTGAGATCGCAGACAGAGGGGGTTTCCTGTCATCTTAGGGTTCTAAACGTAAGCGTGAGTCGAGCATAGCATTAAGCGATACGCAAGGGAACATCTAAAGAAGAAAGGAGGGACTACCCTCGAATGCTATCCATAGGACTTCCTTAATAGAAACTCAAGACATGACTAGGCCATCAATTACCATTTCCTCACCTCTCGTGTGATAATCTCATCTTATAATGCTCAAAGGGAATTTTACCTCTTACAGTAGTCCTTGGAACTAACAATCATGATAGGTATAAGGGAATAACTTATGACATACCTGAGACTACATTTGCGGTTGACCGCCACTTGCTCTTGATAACCTGTGCTACTGAGGTGGGCAATTTACTGGAGATAATGGAGGAGGATTCGTAGCACGGCCTTTCCGACCATCTCTCTTGGATGAAGCGCAAGCTCTGTGTTTATGATCGAGTTGGCCACAATAAAAGCAAACATTTAAACCTGCCAAGCACTTCCCTCGCTGGTGCTTTCCGCAACGCCCACAAGTTGGGTAAGTATTCTCTCTCACCCGGGGCCTGTACCCTCGATCTTGGACTAGAGTCTTCTGGCGGGTTTGAGAGTGACTCCCACTACTCGGCCCTTGTTGGGATATCTTAAGGTTTTCGGCCCTGGGCCTCTTGTTTCCCTTTTTATTCCCTCTACACTCCCCAACCACACTCTAGTCACCAACCTCCTGTGGGCTCTCCTTCATGAATCCTGGAATCCTAGTAGTTGTTGCCTCACCAGTAGGTTTCACTGGTGCGATAGCCTTCTAGTTAGGCTGGGTGATCATAGCTCGCATTAATACTTTGGGAGCAGCTCCGAGCTGCGCATCAATAACTTTCATGGAATCCATTGGAGCTGGTGGTGATGGATGACTCCCATCATTATTCTGAGAAGACATGATTGTGCACATGCGTATTGCACGAGTTATAAGAATAGGGAGATTTTTCATCACACGACATAGATCATGAATGAAGGGAACATTTCCTAAACATCTCGTAGCCTCTTCATCTTAAGTGTGGCGTGCTTCACACCCATGAAAAAGACTCTACTTAACACGGCTTTTAGACACCCTAGGACACTTCAAACTTATTGCTCTGATACCAAGTTTGTCACGACCCGAACATAGACCCAGATCGTAACATGGGACAAGGAACCCCGAGAGGCCCCAAGTTGTCCCATGGCATAAACAGACATCTAACTTCATTCTCTTTAAGAGGAACACTGAACGTAAGGCATAGTGGAAACATAAACATATCATAATATAACATAGGGAGTCACTAGACATACACCCAAGTTGACTGCTACATACTGTCTGAAAGCCTCTATTACATATGATGGATTGATGGGACAACATCCCTAACTAACCCATCCAAGTACTGAAACATAAATAGCATAAATATCTATCAAACAGCCCTCGGAACATGAGGACTCACAAATAAGATGAAGGTGAACTCTGAGATGATCTACAGATGAGGATGAACTTGAGAGTCGGGTCCTGTATCATGAAATGATACAACAAAGAAAGTATGCGGTCAGTACATCGAATTTACTGAGTATGCAAGGTAAGTAAAACGGACATTTAAAATACATAAAAACTCATAAAACATCATGAGAGTAGGACATCATGCTCATATCATAAATATCGTGACATAACGTAAGGCTCAAGATATTCAAATCATTCATAAATCATTCATTTTTATAATCATAAGAGAAACTTTATCAAATCATCACTTGAGCCAATATCATGAACATAACAGTGCATAAAAATATGCGGAACAATGGAAGAACTTTTCATAACCGACATCATCATGGTAGAGCCTTTCATGATGCCCCAACCATCTCACTCAAGTGGGCAGAGTCGTCCTTGGCTTGACAGGCGAAGGACGTGCATTATGTGATATCATGAAAAGAAAGGATCATTATCCTTCTAATGTATCATTATAGACCCATGGTGGCACGTGGTTATGAGACACCGGCGTAGTCGTTTGAACGTCAGGCTACTTGGTGCTAGACATGGCTCCCAAAAACATGCATATAGGCTCATACATAAATAAATAACATCATTCAGGTAGATTCATGGATAAAATAAACATTCATCATTCATTGATCCCCATTAAACATGATTAGCTAACAATAAAAAGGCCCTTTAGTCGGCAAACATCATAAATTGATAAATCATGAGAATCATTTCATAAACCGTAAATAATTTATCATCATGTGGACAATTCCCAATACTTTACCATGTTTTACAATACTCAGTTAATTCGAAACATGCTTATAAATATTGGTAACTTGAAAACATGTTTTTCATCATCAATAGTTCATAAATCATAAGGCCCATGCATACTTGAAATCAAGCACATAACTTGTAAATCATCAAATCATGTTGGATATTTGAATAAACCCATATTTCAAATCATAGATCATGTTGGGTTTGTAAATATCAACACTTGAAGTGTAGATCATAAATCGATTCATCATAGATCATGCATGAGTAGTCTTAATCGAGGAGAGATTGAAATCAATAAATTTATAATCGAAAATAGTTGTAAATCTGATCAAAATCCATAAAATATGATGTAAATCATAGATCATAAAAGCCCATTATAAAATCATTAGATTTTCACAAAAATTGAATTAAAACTCTATGAGATTTTTGGTAAAATTTCATAAACTAGTAGAGGATGGGCATGGCTGTGAACGGAAACACCCATTCATAACCCTACATACCTTGTTGGAGATAAACTCTACACTCCTTTGATTGCCCAAGAGGAAAATTGGGGAAGAAAGCCTTGAATCACTCTAGATCACCTCTCTACCACCTTCTATTCCTTTGCATGCATGAATGAGGACTTAGGCTAGACTTTCCCCTCTTAAACCCACCTTTTAGAGGTTAAAATGACGTAGTTTAGGACCCTAGGACTTAGGAATTACAGAAAAGCCCTTAAATCACAGAATTTTGCTGGCTGCCAATCCCCACGAGGGACTGGACGACACGTCCCCAGGGGCCACGACTCGTGGCCTTGAGTCGTGATGTTCACTTGCAAAAATCTACCATGAGACCCCATGGAGGACACCACGAATTATGGTGAGCGACCACGACTCGTGGTCACCATCCATAGCCTTCACTGCCTAATCTTCCTTTCCAAGCATCCAGTCGAGGCCACGGGTGACCTCACGAGTCATGTGGCTTGACCATGGCTCATGGTCATGCCCAAGGTGTCCCCCAGAACAGTCCACCTCCCTTCTTGACCATGAGTCACTTCACGACTCATGGTCCCTCCTCACGGGTCACCTAACGACCCGTTCTATGATCTGGTGCAGAATTCCAGCTTTTCTCCATTTCAACTCTCGGGTCTAATCTTTAGGCTCCTGGGGTGTAACACTCAACAAACTGAAACTGAAAATACATAAGGAAATATGAGTAGTCTAGTTCTCGGGAGATATGGACTCACCAAAAACGCAAAGGCTAACTCTTATAAGATGACTACGAACGGGGCTAAACTTGAGAGCAGGATCCTGTATCATGAAAAGATACAGCATAGAGTATGCGGTCAGTACGTGGAATGAGCCGAGTATGCAAGGTAAGTAAAACCACTTAAGTAAATAAAATCATTTAAGAAAATGCATAATATAAACATAAACATCAAGAATCTGAGAGTAGGGTTGCATGCATTCTTTCTAAAATCAGGATCTCATCATAACATAACATATCATATCATAACTTATCATAACATAATAGATTGACTCAAGATGAAATCCGATATTTATAAGTAAAGCTGAACATTGAGTCAAACCTGCTTTAGAACATACTTACATATGTAAATCTCATGATTAATGAACATGCACAACTGACATCATGCGGAACAATGGGAGACTCGTCTTTTAACCGACATACCACGATAGAGCTTACGTGGTACCAACTATCACACTCAAGTGGGTAGACCCATCCAAAGCCTTTCTAGGTCTAGGGATGATACCATGATATCGATATCAAGCTCGTGGGCTACTAGGGCCGGGGATAGCTCACAAGGGAGGTCCCTAAGTAATATATATAATAGTGTCATCCTATGACTGTGCGTAATTCTGAGGAATAGGGCAATCAACCCTTAGCCTACTCGGTGCTACACACTACTCCCGAAAACATGCATATGCTCTACATCATTTTATAATGCAGCTCAACATCGTCTATTGACGAAGCTCAATAATCAAATACATCTCAAATATGAAATCATGCATATGAGAAGGTTTAGCTCAAAACATACCACAAGTAGAAAATAAAAATTGGGAGTCCTCGCTCCAAAACCATGTGGTAAGCTTAGTTCAAGAAATCATACTTCATAATTAGACATGTGGGCATTGCCCAAAGCTTTATCATACTTAGAAATACTCAATTCACATCCAAAAATAATTGTAAACATGGGTAGCTTTAAAACATGCTCTTCATCATAATATCTCATCATCATTATACATTCATCACAAATCTCATCCTTCATGAACTTCTCATCAATGAGATTTTTAATTCATAAAGCTAGAAACATGATTTTTAATTGAAAACGTTATTAAAATTGCCCATGCTTCATAATTTAATAGTAGAAACGTATTTAAATCATGCCCATGTAAAAGAAATTGGGAATTCATGCATTGGGTTAAAACCCTATAGATTAGTCATATATCTTTCATGATTTAGAGAGGGATTGGGCATGGGTATGAAAGGAACCACCCATTCATAACCCTACATACCCGTTGGTAGCTGATTCTTATACCTCTTTAGATGCCCAAAAAGGAATTTGAAGGGGAATTGAAGAACACTAGCTTGATAACCCTCTCTACCTTTCTACCTTGTATGCATGAATGAATAAGGCCTAAAATGAACTTAACCCCTTTAAAAGTCATCATCATATCTAAAAACAACGTAGTTTAGGCCTTAGGATCTTAGGAATTTCGAAATAGCCCTTACTAAATTTTCAGAAATTAATTGTCAGATGGTCCCAACGAGGGACCTAATGACTCATCATTAAGGGTCACGACCCGTGACTTGATCTGTGAGGTACACTGCTCATTTGAACGTTTGGGCTCGTCATGGGCAACCTCACGACTCGTTACTGGTGACCACGACTAATGGTCACCACCCTTTATGTACACTTCCTCCATTCCAATTATTTTCTCAACTAGCTGACCACGACTCTCCCCAAGAATTGTGGGGACTGACCGCGACTAGAGGGGTCCTTCCATCAAGTCCATTGACCCTCTTCCTTTACTTTTTTTACTCACCCACCCCACGACTGACCTAATGACTCGCGGGGCCTAATCACGAGTCGTGGTCATGCCCGTGGGGTCTCATTTCTCAAGTTTCACATAAAATCTTTAGGCCTCCCCATGAGTCTCCTCACGGATCGTTTTTTTTATGCCAAATTTCAACTTTTTCTACGTTTCAACTCCCGGGTCTGATCTTTGGGCTTCCGGTGCATAACAGTATCTCCCTTTTGGGAACATTCATCCTAGAATGCTGGAAAACATATAGAAAAGCAGAGAAATGAAATTATTATATTCAAATACTGATCATTTAAACTGAAAACCGGCGGTATGTCTATCCCCGATTCAAACTATATAGCTGAACTGATTTTGCAAACCATACACACATCCCTCTTCCATACACACATCCATATACACAAAAAAGAACTTGGACACATGAACTGAAAATGAAAATCAAATAGAGTTTGAGTGCAAAACTGATACTTCAAGCTGAAACTGAGCTGGTAAAGAATTGGGTGGGTACTTAGACACTATATCCACTTTGGCTTTCTACATAGCTCCTTCAACATGCTAATCCCTCCATAACACTTTAACCAAAGCTCCTTGTTCCTTAGCCTTCAAATTTGACGATCCACTATTTCTACTAGAACCTCCTTATAACTAAGGGTTGTCTTTTACACCAACATTGTCCACTGGGACGACTAGAGCTAGGTCACCCAAACACTTCTTCAAGAGTGATACATGGAATAGAGGATGCAATAAAAAGCCACCTGGGAAACTCCAACTCATAGGTCACCTTAAGTAACATGTTCCCATCACTATACGATATATGGGACTAAGTTTCCTTCTTTTCGAACCTCATCACTCCTTCATGGAGATACCTCAGAAATACCTAATCATCGACTTCTAATTCTAATTCTCTTCTCATGTCAAGATAAGACTTTTAAGAGTTTTCAACTACCTTTATCAATTGAACCTTCTCCATAGCCTCGTGAACTGGAATCTGGTCCTATCATCACCTCTTTGCTAACTCAACCATCCAATGGGGCGGCTCCACACCTCCGCCCATAGAGATCTCGAATGGTGCTATTTGGATACTCGGAATGATAGTTATTATTGTATGCAAACTCGATAATTGTCAAATGCTCATACCAACTACCTCTGAAGTCAATCATGCATTCTCTCAACATGTACTGAGGGTATGGATGGTCCACTCTGCTTGACCATCTGTTTGGGGTGAAATGTTGTGCAGCTGGAGGTTAACTCTGTGTACCCAATCCTTTTTAAACGACTTTCAAACTTAGAGGTAAATTGAGAACCTCTATCTGAAATGATGGAAAAGGTAAATTCCATGCAATTGACTAGCTCCTGAATATATAATTTGGCATAGTCCTCTGTCAAATCCATGGTTTTGATCGGTAGAAAATGTGCAACCATGGTCAACCGCCCACCACACCCCAAATGGAGTCATATTGTTGACGAGTATGAGGTAAAACTCTGATGAAGTCCATATTACTATTCGCACTTCCAAGTAGGAATTTGAATATCCTAAAGTACACCTTCCGGTCTCTGGTGCTCAACCTTTACGTGCTGACAGTTCGCATAATTTGGCAACAAATTCTGCAATATCAATATTCATGCCATTCCACCAATAGATTTCGTAAGTCACATCTTGGTGGCATCCAGATGGATAGAAATGCCTAGATCCATGAGCCTCGCAACATCCCACTCCTCAAATCATCAACATCCGTATCATTATTAGGCGATCCCCGTACCGAAGCACACCATTCTCCCCTTTGGAGAAGACTCTACCTTCTGATTTTGAATGGCTTTCAATCCTTACGAAAAATTGGGTCCTCGTCTTGTCTAGCCTTCACATCAGTCACCAAGGACGATTCTAATCCACTCGAAAACAACACCGCCATTGGTTGACAACCAACCTAACTCCCAACCTAGCAAGTCGATGCACGTCCTTTACCAACTTTTTCTTCTCTTCATCCACATTGGACACACTCTCCATAGAGAGCCTACTAAGTACGTCTGCTACTACATTAGCCTTACCCTGATGGTAAAGGACACTTATATCATAGCCTTGAGTAGCTCAAATTCTCTTCACCGAGGATTGAGATCCTTCTGCATAAAACACATATTGCAAGCTCTTGAGGTCCGTAAATACATCCACGTGAACCCCATACAAGTATTGTCGCCATATCTTCAAGGAGAATACCACCGCGGCCACCCAAGATCATGGGTCGGTACTTTCCTATGAACTTTCAAATCAAGCTCTAGAGGCGTATGCTATAACTTTCCTATGATGCATCAACACACCCAAGTCTAATCCTTGAAGCATCACAATACACCACGAACTCATCGGCACCCTCCGGTAGAGTTCACCAGTGCTGGCTAAGTCGGGGTCTTCAACTCTTGGAAGCTACAAGCCTTTGACCATTGGAATTTCATCTCTTCTAAGTCAATTTGGTCAAAGGTGCTGATATAGATGAGAAACCTTCCACAAACCTTCGATAGTAGCCCACTAAACCGAAGAAACTCCATATATCTGAAGGATTCACTGGTCTAGGACAATTCTTCACCACTTTTATTTTATGACAATCCACCCTTATACCCTGACTTGATACCACATGGCCCAAAAACGCTATAGAGTTTAACCAAAACTCCCACTTGCTGAATTTGGCATATATTGGCATTCCTTGAGAGTCTGTAGCACCACCCTCAAATAGCGACATGCTCTTCCTCACTCCTGGAGTATATCAAGATGTCATCAATGAACACAATCACGAGGAGGTCCTTGGCAATATATATAATAATATCATCCACATTGGTGTGTAGTTCTGAGGCAGAAATCAACCCTTAGCCTACTCGGTGCTAGACATTACTCCCAAAACATGCATATACTTCTATATCATTTTATAACGAAGCTCAACATCGCTCCACATGAAACTCAATAATGAAATACATCTCAAATATGAAATCATGCATATAAGAAGCTTTAGCTCAAAACATACCACAAGTTGAAAATAAAAATTGGGAGTCTTTGCTCCAAAACCATGAGCTTAGTTCGAGAAATCATAATTCATAATTAGACATGTAGGAATTTCCAAAGCTTTACTTAGAAATAGTCAATTCACATCAAAAAAAAACATAATAGTAAATATGGGTAGATTTAAAATATGCTTTTCATCATAATATATCATCATCATCATACATTCATTAAATCTCATCCTTCATAAACTTCTCATCAATGGGATTTTTAATTCATAAAGCTAGAAACATGATTTTTAATTGAAAATATTATAGAAATTGCCCATGCTTCATAATTCAATAGTAGAAACGAATTTAAATCATGCCCGCGTAAAGAATTAGGGAATTCATGCATTGGGTTAAAATTCCATAGATTAGTCATAGATCTTTCATGATTTAGAGAGGGATTGGGCATGGGTATGAAAGGAACCACCCATTCACAACCCTACATATTTGTTGGTAGCTGATTCTGCTAATTTTCTTCATGATTCTAAATGTTCAAATTGTTTCATGACCGAAAAGCGGTGATCCTAGGAGCTTCTAATCCATTTATAATGATGTAAGCATTCTTAAGCTCCTCGGTAATTACAAAGTTGTGAAAGCCAATCCAGCGTTGTCCGAATTATGGTTATAAGTCTTTATTTGCCTATAAGGCAGCACTTGGAGAGTTTCTTATGAATTCTCAAGTTGAAAAAATCCAAATCTCAGATTCTTAAGTAATGTCTTCCAGTCCCCAAATTATGTTGAAGGGTGTTATGCTAATCTAAGAAGTTTTCCAGAGATCACTGAGAATCATGCTAATGTCCCGATCAAGTATTTGAAGTTGCGTACCAGCCTAAGAACTTAAGTCTTTATATGTCTTTCCAGTAAGAAGTCTAATGTATATGATTTTCATATTATAACATACAGTTGAATTTTTTTCCAGCTTATATTCAAGGATCTTTATGTTTAGCCCTTGTTGAGTTATCATTTGAATTCTAAATTCAGAAGAGTGATTCTCACATATACCAATGTTCCTAATATCTAAGTAAGTATAAGCACAAACTATGAAAATGATCAGTTAATCATAGAACTTCTGATCCAGAAGTCACCCGAGGTCACTCAATAATTTAAATACAAGTTTATACGTTATAAAGAAGTCTCATATGTTGTATGTCTGTAATTCAGCTCTCAACTCTACGTATATGTTAAGCGTTATGACAATAACTCAAAAGCTTCGTTATAAGTCCCATGTCTTCCTGCAAATAAGGCAAATGAACTGATAATCGCATGTGCTCAACGACGTGATAAGTTTGGCAATGAAGTTCCAATGTATAGTTGTCGATACATGAAAAGGAAACTACCCAAAGGCAGTATATATGTAATTCCCAGATGTCAAAGGATTGTATAGAAATAGGAATCTATGTGCTTCTACTACGCGATATGTTAAATTGGTAAGACTATCTATAGACATTAGTTGTAAGTCTTCTAAAATTTTATGTTGCCAAACTCTCCTGAAGGTCCTAGTCACCGAAAGACACGCTGGATATAATTTTGACAACTTACGATATATGTGCACACTTTCTACTCCATATGGTATATGAGCTCACTTGTATTTATATGTTATGAAAGAGACCGATTACGACCACAGATTAAGCATTTGTCATTTAAATGCTACATGTGTTAAAATTGACTCAAGATAAGCTTTATCGGTTCCATTAATGATTATGATTGAGAATGCTTTTATTTTTACCTCGGTATGGCACACCGGCTGGAGATGTTTTTTATTTTTTACCCCGGTATTGCACCGGGTGGATATCTTTTTATTTTACCCCGATATTGTTCAATCGGAGATGTTTTTTATTTTAATTCGGCAGCCAGACACCGGGCCGGAGATGTTTTTATTTTACCCCGATATGGAACATCGGCTGAAGATCTTTTATTTTTTTACCGTATTGCACGCCGGCTGGAGATTTTTATTTTACCCTGATATGGCACATCGGCTAGAGATTTTTTATTTTACCCTGGTGTGGTACAATTAGCCGGAGATATTTTTATTTTACCCCGATATGACATATCGGCTGGAGATCTTTATATTTACCTCAAAGTGGTACACCGGAGATATTTTTATTTTACCCTAGTGTGGTACACCCGCTAGATGAATTTTATATATGGATTTACGGTTGGTTGGTCGTTGGCATATATATAGTTTCTTTCTTGTGCATTTTTAATTGCATTTTTTATCTCAAGTATAGAGTTATTATCGTGTTTTAGTTTCTAGGATTCCAGGTTGTTACCATTCCTTATTCCTAGTTCAATATTCGAGTTTAGTTATGTTATAGTAAGTTGATATCACTTACAGGTTGCAGAGTTCCGTGTTATATTTATCCTTATATGTTTATGTGCTAAGTTAGTTATTACAGGATTGTTATCTCATGGTTACGCTTTCACCATAACAGTACATTTCATTTGTACTAACGTCCCATTGCTTGGGGACTAAGTCAGGTTTGTGCAGGTAGAGGTCAAGATGTCCATTTGAGTTATTTATGCTTGAGTTTTGAGCAGCATGGGTAGGTCGGATTCTTGTTCACCGCCCGCCTACTTTAGAGGCTTTGTGGACTTAGTGTGTACGTGTTATTCGCCTTTGTGGCCTCGTCGCCTTGTTGTTGCTTGGTTTAACACACTAATTGCCTTGCTGCATTTCGATTGTTTACACCATATTGTTGAGACCTTATGGGTCCAGTTTATTCTTTGTGCTGGGATTATGATAGGTGGCCTTGATGGCCTAAGTGTTATAGTTACAGATTATATAGCCGGCTTCTCGATAAATCATGAATCGAGTGCCAGTGTTCCCTACCCAGTTTTAAATATTTAAATCGAAAACTGGCAGTATGACTACCCAGATTTAAACTACATAAATTAACTGATTTCGCAAACCATACACACATCCATATACATAAAAGAGACTTGGACACATGAACTGAACATGAAAACTAAATAGAGTCTAAGTGCAAAACTGATACCTCATGCTGGAATTAATCCGAGGAGAATAAATGTGTACTTAGCCATCATGTCCGCTTTGGCTTCCCACAGTCTTTCAACTAGTCGATTCCTCCATAACACTTTAACCAAAGCTACTTCCTTGTTTCTTAGCTTCAAACCTGACGATCAGGTATTTCTACCAGAACCCCCTCATAACTATTGCTGTCTTTACACCGAAACTGTCCACCGGGATGACTAGAGTTGGGTCACCCAAACACTTTTGAAGAGTGACACATGGAATACATGATGCACAAAACCTAATTTGGGGCAACCCAACTCATAGGCCACCTTGCCAATACGTCTCACTATCCGATACGGGTCGACATATGGGACTAGTTTTCCTTCATTTCAAACCTCTTCACTCCTTCATGGGAGACACCCTCAAAAATACCCAGTCATCAAATTCAAATTCTAATTCTCTTCTTCTCATGTTAGCATAAAACTTTTGGTGAGTCTGGGCAGTTTTCAACTGGTCCCTATAATTGAACCTTCTCTATAGCCTCAAGAACTGAATCTGATCCTATCTATCGCTACTTCACCAACCAAACCATCCAATGGGTGACTACAATTCCTCAACCCATAGAGAACCTCGAATGGTGCCATCTGGACAATGGAACGCAGCTGGCTATTGTATGAAAACTCAATAAAGGGAAATGCCTATCCCAGCTACTCGAAGTCAATCACGCATGCTCCTAACATTTCTCGATTATCCCGACTTAACAACTCGTGGTTATGAAACTACGGGTCATTGTATGTAGTCACGATTAAGGGAAATCCTGGGTGTCAGTGGAGACAATGATGCTGTAACGACTACTGGTTGGAACAACGAGTCATTGTTAGCAATCTTAGGAAAGGTGGACCTTGGCATTTGGGAATACCACGGGTCAACCAACGGCTCGTGGAGAGAAGTGATGACCCGTGGTTACCAATCGTATTGGTTGTCATATTTTCCAGTGGATGTAACGGATCGGCACAACGACTGCTAGCAACCACGACTCGTGGTGAGATTCGTGGTAAGGAAGTTCGTGTGTGGGATGGGGCCGAGCATGGTCAATCTAATGACCCATCGTTTGGAAGAATGACTCATCTTTGTTGAGTTTTGGGAAGAATATGAACGTATAAAGTGAAGTACGGACCCAACAACTGGATACCACGCGTCGTGGTTTCATGTAACGAATCGTGGATCGGGGCCGTTGGTTCGCCCAGGCGCTTTTTCAGGAAATTTCATTAAGGGTATTTTCAACCTTTCCATTCTCTAAGGCCCTAAACTACGTCGTTTTATATATTTTCTGGGTCATGATATGATAGGTTAAGTCCCTCTTGCATAATCCATTCCCATGCATGTAAATTAAGAGAATTTTGAGAGATTAGCATAGTTTCACGTTTTCCCTATCAATTCTCCATTGGGCATTCAAGGAACTCTAGAATCTGATCTTACCAAGGTATGTAGGGTTATGAATGGGTGTTTTCATCATACACATGCCCATTCTCTATCAATTTATGAAAATCTATCAAAAATCTCATGGGGTTTTGAATGCAAATTTTTGTGAAAGTCTAATGATTTACTAATGGGCTATTATGATTTGTGAATTACATCATACTTTATGAATTTTGATATGATTTTACAACTATTCTTGATTACAAAAATTATTGATTTCGATTTCTACTCAATTAGTTTCAATTACGCATGATCCATGATGAGTCGATTTATGATATACACTTCAAAATGTTGATATTTACAAACTCTGCATGATCTATGAATTGAAATATAGATTTATTCAAATACCCAAGATGATTTGATGATTTACAAGTTATATGCAAGATCTTCAAGTATGCGTGGGTCTTATGATTTATGAACTATTGATGATGAAAAGCATGTTTTCAAGTTACCTATGTTTATAAGCATGTTTAAATCATGGTAAAGTATTAAAATGCCCACATGTTGAAGAATGATTTATGGTTTATGAAACAGATTTCATGATTCATCGATTTATGATGTTGTCGACTAAGGCCTTTGATTCTTAAGCACCTATGTTTTAATGGGGATCAATGAATGATGAATGTTTATTTTAGCCATGCATCTTAATGAATGATGTTATTTATTTACATATGAGCCTAATGTGCATATTTTTGGGAGCCGTGACTAGCACTGAGGCCTGCATTCAAAGGACTATGTAGGTTTTCATAACCACTTGTCACCGTGGTTTATATTGATACATTATAATGATAATGATCCCCTTTCATTATATCACATAATGCACGTACTCCTCGCCAGGCAGGTCAGGGGCGACTCTGCCCGCTTGAGTGAGATAGTTGGGGCATCATGAAAGGCTCTACCATGATGGTGTCGATTATGATGAGTCTCCGATGAGCCCGCAAGTGTACGGGTCGTGCAAGTAATATGGGCTCTTTTTAAGAACCGAAATGTCGAAACTCCACAGGGACTGACCCATTCCTCTAACTACCCATTTCTAGTGTGATCTAAATATCTAAAGTGTTGGTGATAGACATTTTCGTTTGGAGAATAATTAAGTCTAAGTTGGCCAACGAAATATTTCGAAAGTGCTCTAGGAGCAATATAGGGTTAAAACCAATTAATCATGCGATAATACGATTTGCAATGGAACAAGGATGGTCCTATCGATTGTTATTTCACATAATTAGAATTGCATGTTCATGGTCTTTCGAGCCTCTTAACACGGCAATCTAGCCTCATCGCATCTTTGTGAGCTTGCGGAGTTTAATTTTCTAGTCGCGGGCAATCAATTATGTTGTGGTTTACGGGAAACGATTAGGGACTTTCATACGTCTAACCATTTAACGCAACTTAGCCGCACACCTACTTCTTCGGAGTGGTGATGACATCCCAAGTTGGTCTTTCATAACCCCTGTGTCAAATATGAAGCAAGGTGTTAGGTATATTTCTATCCAAACACGGAACCTCTCCCCGAGATTACTTCATGCTCCTACATTCTCATATCCTGACCTAGGTAATGCCTTCAAGCTATTTCAGCACAATATGCTTATGGTGATCAATCATAAAAACAACCAACAAATCAGAATGCAAGATGAAACAACAACTAATGTCCTAATTCCAAACAATATCAAGGAATTACACATCATATTCATGCTTCAAATCCCTAGAGGAAGGGCTCTTGCCATTCATGTTAGTACAACTACTAATCTACCCTAATCTACTATTAATCTACTCCTAACTACATACTTATATGAGATTGGTAGATGAGAAGGAATGGATAAACCCTAGCTGAGTTCTCCCACTTCTCCCTTCTCTCCTATGCAGTTTTTCTCAATAAAATCGTGACCAAATGAAAATAAGAGCTAAGGGTCCTATTTATAGTAAATGGAGAACGTGCATAATTTGGCCTGTCGTGGAACGGCTCCATGTCACGGAGTGTATCGTGGAGCACTGCCTCCGTGACATGGAGGCATCGCGAAAGCTCACTGGAATTTGGGCCAATCCTGAAAATCGGTTTGCAAAGATGTTGGCCGCGATGGCAACGTGTCACACTGCTTGGGCAGCGCATCGCGCCACACCAGGGTCGCGGAGCTCTCATGCCGTGGCACGCTGCCAACGCATGGGGTTGCCTTGGGGCAGCCTGCCGCCGGGCACGCTGCCGACTGCTGCGAGGTGGGCTGTTTTGGGCCTCCTTTTGCCGACGTTCACAGAGCATCTTCTCCAAGCCTCTACTTCACCAACTCATGAATTAGCTCCTCAAAAGTCATCAAAAACCTACAAAACAAAGGCTAATCATGTTGCTAGCACATACCTTCACTTTTATATAAAATCACATGAAAATGTATCAAATAGCTTAGACAACACGACTAATTTAAGCTATTAAGCTGATCACGGGACCTATATTTTTTCCGTGATCACAACCCACACTTAAAGCCTTGTTCGTCCTTGAACAACTTTTTACATATCATGCATATGGAGAGTCCCACATGAACTAATTTAGCAAGATGATTCAAGCTACGGCTATAATGATTACGTAAGAGTGCTAAAATAGAACATGCTATGAAACACAACTATGTTAAGACTTAACCTCAAGAATCGATCAATCTTTGCAAACTCATGGTAAATCATACTGATTAAGAAATCCCACATGAATTTTATCCTTTATTAAACATGTGCCCTCACGGAAAGAGAGTTACCCCATCACACGCAAAAACAATTTTTACATCACAACATGTGTGGGTAATAAAGAATTTACACTCATCACAAAGAATTCACATGCTTCATGTCATAATTCATAAGCTTGCCCTTAGTGTTTTACTCTCTACTAATTTGAGGATGTAAGAATGTAAGATCAAGTAGGACTTTGTAGGTTGTAACGTAACTCAGGTACAGGTAGGTACTACAGGCTAGTAATAGCTAATATCTTTTCCTAAGCGCTTTTAATAAGACTACCCATAAGCAACTTCCTTCTCATTTGTTCTTTTCCTGGTCGTTTCTTTTCCTTCTTACTTCTTGTTAAAATTTTTAATTCTGTTGTTATTTTGTAATATTTTTAAGCATTTATTTTTTTTTACTCTTATTGAACACCAACATTTTTTACATGGTACTTATCTTTCACTCGCCATTTCAAGTATCTTATCTTCTCATTTTCACTCTGCTTTGGATGCCTGCCAGAGCTTGGGCCAAACTATACAATGAAAGAAAAGATTGTGTCGGAAAGTGTTACGCAATAGCCCAAGGCTCAACGGGGCTAACTAGGATTAATTTTCAAGGTAGGTAAAACGTAGGATAAAAATTGGGTTAATTCAAAGAATTGCCTAAATCATCTCCTAAGTAATTCACATCCTTCATTCCGCTTCATACACACACCAGGCAAGTTCTAGACAATCCACAATAGCATAGAATACACAAGAAATATTACACTCACTGCACATGCTCAATTCAAGACACATTCAGCAGACTTACTCAGCTAATCACAAGAATTCCAAATTAAGCTTCAATTAGATTGAGTCACATTCAAGAGCCTAAGTGTCTCAAACAAAGTTATAAACTTGCATGCTTCAATACTGAACATACTTGCATCTTACAACCATATATAGTACACAACAAGAACATCAAGCATCCATTATGGTTTCGAAAAACCTAACATCTATCGACTAATTTTCCTCAGACGGTCGCCATCCATCCATCGCCGGAAAAAGTCCTCACTATGACTAAAAACATTATATACAGACAAAGAAAAAAATAAAAATAAAAATTTTATTCTTTCGGTTCAAACACCCCGTCGGAAAAGAACCAACCAACGGGTTATGAATTCATGCTTGACTCACTAAGCCATTTTTCTCATTTTTCCAAACAAGCATTACATTCACCAACAATTTGTTAGGCACAAAATTTTTTGAAATTTCATTGAAATTTCCCTCACCCCACACTTAAATCATGCTATGTCCCCGTAGCATCAAATTAACATTTCAAGAGGGCGAGAGATACTCCCTGAGGCCTTTAGGCCCAGCCAGCATGTTTTCCACAAATTGCACGAGCGGGTGGTCGACCCCACACTTTTCCTTTTCCATGCTTTCTAACTTCCTCCTCTGAGGGTACTCAGACTTCTCCTCCACCTGTGCCTAACTTTCCACCAAAACACAAACAAACAAATTAAAATAACAAAATCAAAACAAAAATCAAAATTACAAAGGTAATTGAGGTACCCTTGGGTTGCCTCCTAAGCAGCGCTATTTACGTCGTGGCACGACGTGACCGCCTTTTCGTGACATCTCATACCTGGGTTCTCTTTCGAGAACCATCTTCTTTCTTTTTGTTGTTGAGAGGAAACAGCCCACTGTTCCCCTCTTCAACTTCTTCTCAAATTTAAGTTCCTTTCATTCCATGAAGTTATGGAGTTCGTATCACCTTCAGCCACTTTTTCGCCTCCCAACAATGAAAATGGAAAGAGGGTCAATCGGACATAATCCGTGGACACGCTGTGGGGGACGAACGTGTCACTAATTCTAAAAAGCTCTGTAAGTGCTGCTGCGGGTCTCGATGTGCCATTCCAGTGAATTGACCACTGGAATGTAGGCCAGCTGCACCATATTCGTTTAAGCTCAGTGTCCTCCGTGCTCCGGTTTACGGATACGAGGTCAAGCCCACTAGTGGGATAGCCACTGCTAACCTGTCTTATGCCATTTGCTTCCTATCAGCTATTCTTGTCCCGCTGGTGGTTGTTGTTGTACTCTTTATTGAAGTCTCTTCAGCTTTGCTCTAGAGCTACTCTCCTTGCAAATGGATTTGACGTCGTGTTCACGCAACGGTTCTTACGTTTCTATTTAGCGCCTGCAGGACAACTCCACTCGCAAATGGACAACTAAGACCAAGTTTCTCAACACTTAAGGAAAATTTAAAAATCACACAAAAATAGATAGATTATCAAAACTTCGCCGAGTCCCCGGCAACGGCGCTAAAACTTGACCGCCCCGTAATCCGATCTCGCAATGGAAAGCAAAATCTGACGTGCCTGCAAGTGTACGGCCGAGCAAGTAATATAGTGGCTCTTTTTAAGAACCGAAATGGGAACCCACAGGGACTGGACCCATTCCTCTAACTACCCATTTCTAGTGTGATCTAAAATATCTAAAGTGTTGGTGATAGACATTTTCGTTTGGAGAATAATTAAGTCTAAGTTTGGGTCAACGAAATATTCAAAGTGCTCTAGGAGCAACATAGGTTAAAAACCAATTAACGCGATAATACGGATTTGCAATGGAACAAGCATGGTCCTATCGATTGTTATTTCACATAATTAGGAATTGCATGTTCATGGTCTTTCGAGCCTCTGGGCACGGTAATCTAGCTCACCGCATCTTTGTGAGTGAGGAGTTTAACTTTCTAGTCGTGGCAATCAATTATGCTGTGGTTTACGGGGAATGATTAGGACTTTCGTGTCTAACCATTTAACGCAACTTAAACGCACACCTACTTCTTCGAGTGGTGATGTGACATCCCAATTTGGTCTTTCATAACCCCAAATAACCAAGCAAGGTGTTAGGTATATTTCTATCCAAACACGGAACCTCTCCCGAGATTACTTCATGCTCCCCACATTCTCATGTCCTGACCTAGGTAATGCCTTCGGGTTATTTCCTGGGTTAACAATATGCTTTTATGGTTAATCAATCATTAAAACAACCAACAAATCAGAATGCAAGACGAAAACAACAATAATAACTCAATTCCAAAACAATATCATAGAATTACAATCATAATTCATGTCTTCAACCCTAGAGGAAGGGTTCTTGCCATTCATGTTAGTCAACTACGTTAATCTACTCCTAATCTACTATTAATCTACTCCTAACTACATACTTGCATGAGATTGGTTGATGAGAAGGGAATTTGACAAACGCTAGCTGAGTTCTCCCACTTCTCCCTTCACTCCTATGCAAGCTCAATAAAATCGTGACCAAATGAAAATAAGAGCTAAGGGTCCTATTTATAGTAAATGGAGAACGGGCATAATTTGGCCTATCGTGGAACAGCTCCGTCACGGAGTGTATCATGAGCACCGCCTCCGTGACACGGAGGCAATGCGAAAGCTCACTGGAATTAAACCCGGAAATCGGCCTTGGCAAGATGTTGCCGCGATGGCAACGTCACGCTGCGTTGTAGCAGCGCATCACACACCTGTGGTCGCGGAGCCTCATGCCGTGGCACGTTGCCAACGCGCATGGGGGCTGTCTTGGGCAGCCTGTCTGTCGTGGCACGTTGCCGACGCGCAGGTGGGCTGTTTTGGGCCTCCTTGCCGACGCTGCGTGTTGATTCCTTCTCCAAGCCTCTCTACTTCACCAACTCATGAATTATTCCTCAAAAGTCATCAAAAACCTACAAAACAAAGTCTAATCATGTTGGTTAGCACATCTTCACTTTTATATAAAATCACATGAAAATGTATCAAATAGCTTAGACAACACGACTAATTTAAGCTATAAAGCGTATCACGGGACCTATATTATTTCCCTGATCAAGTCCTCCCATTGTTCCGCAATATTTTATGTATTGTTATGTTTATGTTATTGGATCAAGTGATGATTTGTAAAGTTTCTCTTATGATTACGAAAATGAATGGTTTACGAATGATTTGAAAACCTTGAACCTTATGTTATGTCATGATATTTATGATATGAGCATGATGTCCTACTATTATGATGTTTTATGGTTTCATGTATTTTAAATGTCCGTTTTACTTACCTTGCATACTCGGTATATTCCACGTACTAACCGCATACTTTCTATGTTGGATCGTTTCATGATACAGGACTTGGCTCTCAGGCTCATCCTTATCCTTAGTCCATCCTAGAGTTTGCTTTCAGCACTATTGGTGAGTCCTCAAGTTTCAAGGGCCTTTTGACTAGATATTTATGTTATTCCATGCTTCAGTTGTTGGCTGGGTTAGTTGGGGGTGTTGTCCCATCAACCCATCTTACACAGTAGAGGCTTTCAGACAGTATGTAGTGCTCAACTTATGTATCTGTCCAGTGTTTCCAAATGTTATGATATGTCATGTTATGTTTAAGTTTTCTCTATGTCTTTTGTTCAATCTTCCATTTAAAGTGAATGAAGTTAGATATGCTTATGCCATGGGTTGACTTGGGGCCTTTCAGGGTTCCTTGTCCCATGTTATGATCTAGGTCTACGTTCGGGTCATGACAAACTTGGTACCAAAGCTATAGGTTTTGAAGTGTCCTAGGGTGTTTGGAAGACACGTTAAGTAGAGTCTTTTTCATGGGTGTGAAGCGCGCCACACTTAGGATGAAGAGGCTACCAAACGTTTAGGAAATGTTCCCTTCTCTCATGATCCATGTCGTGCGATGAAAAGTTCTTCTATCCTTCTAATTTGTGCTCTTCGCGATTGAAGAATCATGGCTCCTAGGAGAATGAATAGAAGAAGAAATGGAAATGGTGAAGGCCATGAATATGGAAATGGTCATGGGCATCAGCAAGCCCCACTTGTTCAGGAGCCCCATGCACCACAGCCAGTTG